>JAVJIF010014682.1:0-120565 GCA_038442645.1 Agave tequilana
CTTGTTGATTCTTGTGTATCTCAGTTTTGTTTTCTTCCATTGTTATTTCACTCTAATGTTTTGTGAACCGTGAGGTCTGATTGCTTCGAGACTGCCTAGCCAAAAAAGAGCACTTGATGGCCTATGGAGATGAACAATCCTTCTTTAGATTGTCTTTTCTTTTCATAGTGTAGGTAGCGAAGGTGGATACGCCATACTTGCACGCCTTCAAAGACAGGGTAAGTCATCGCGAACAGATCAAGGTAAGCAAGGTAGAAGAGGTTTGTACGTGTTATAGTTTCTTTCTTTTTATTTCTTTAGTTTAGATCTCACACTACCATATTCTCAATTCTTTTCTTCACTTCCATTGTAAATATCACTTCTTCTTCTCCATCTTCTTTCTTTCTAACTTAACATTAAAATAATAAAAACTTAGAGATAACTTATTGACAAAGCTTCCATCGCTAGTCCCTCCCAGAGTATCACGACCCGCATAGCCACTGCTACCGCGGATTAGAATTGAGAACCTTGCACAACTACTTCTAAATCTAACATCTTATTTTTGTGTGCAGGTAAAATTTCAATCAAAAATTGGCGCCGTTGCCGGGGAGGGGGGACGGTAAGTTTTTCTCTAAAAATAAAATTTTTTAACTAATTCTTTTATTCTTTCTGTTTGCAGGTTTGGAGAACAGGGAAACTGACAGCAGAAGTGGACATATAGCAACTCTGTGCCTCTGCCCTCGAAGGCAGAGCACAAGAGCCTACTTCAGAGCCGCGAAAACGCGGCAATTGCCGCGAAATCGCGGCCTGAGTAGTTCCCTACTAATCCATCTTTTTGCAGGTTGCTGCAGATTGCAATATCAGTCTACTGCTCTGTTAAACTTTGTTCTGTGATAACCCTTCTTACTGCTAATTAATCAATAGTAAAATACTTGTGTTAAAGATAAAAATTGATTAGACGTTTGCATATTAGGCACGTGTCTTTTCAATTCCTTTATTTTTACTGTTGAAGAGTGCTGGAGCAAGGTAAGTTCGCATTGCATGTAGAATAGGACTCATCTCTTGGTTGATGCTTTGAGTGAATCTTATTTACATATTTTGTACACTTGCACAAATTTATTCTAAGGGCATAACCCATTAACAAGATAAGGTGGGGATTTCATCACCCTTCCTTAGCCCAAAAATCATATTCCAAGCACTCACAACCCTAACCCTAACTAAAAATTAGTAGACGTTGGCCCTAGGACTTCTCGGACTCAATTAGGAGATTATCCTAAGGGGGAACGGTGCTGGAAGTTGACTCTTGCCAAATCAGTGTCTAGGAAGGGGATTGAGGGCTGAAAGCCCGAAGATTGGTGATTATTTAATTAAGGAACGTCTTTGACGAAAAACCTCCCACCACTCTTGCCCTGACCTGGCTGATTAACTTGTGGTCAAAGTCTGCACCCTACCTCCCGTGGACAGTCTAACCAGTTAGGAGTCGTCTAGGTCATAGGTCTACCCTAACTTAGGTTAGTATTTTTTTTTCTTTTTGTTTGATTATTTGTTTGTTTTCTTTTTTTTTTTTGTGTTTGTGTGATATGGCATATAACAATTTTCCCAATTTTAATCCATATACACCACCTTTTTCGGATATTACCAACCCGACATATCATAATTTTGACCAACGTAGTGTGCCGGAATGGTCTTATCCGAATGTATATAACTCATACCCCCATCTTATAACCATAATTCCATAATAGTTTCAACTCTTCACAGAGTTCATGGGGTTTCGCTTCCCCCGAGTCCAATTTTCAACCGACTTGTCCTCCGTCTCCACCTTGTCCACAATATGAAAATGTGATGGTAAATATGATGAAAAAATGCACTTTTCACTACCAATCACACCCCCACACTTATCTTTTTGTTCGTCCTCGAGTAAAAATCAGAGAGAAAAGAAAAGAAAAATTAATCTAACCTAACTCACTTTCGTAGGAATCACGGTTGCACTTAGCATGTGCAACAAGCCGTTAAACCTCTAGGTTACCCTAGAGGACGAGTGTTGTCTCGTGAGGGTTTTCAGCGGATTACACCCACAAAATCCATAAAAAGGAAATATTTGAAATACTTTTGAAAAGACTAAGTAATCTATAAGTTTTTAGGACCTCATTTTATTCATTCTTAGACTTAGTCTTTATAAAGTAAATTATTTTCATTTTTAAGTAAGGATCAGGCATCAAAGAGCTTAAACACCAGATAAAATCTCTCGCTCGATGAGAATAATTATTTGTAACACTCCCTTCCTTTTTTGTTGACTAAAAGTAAGAGTGCTTGTATCACTTCTATCATTTTATTTGAATAAAAGTGATGATTTTACTTTTATATCATATATGTTCTCTTTTGCTTCGAAACTCAGATAGATCAAAGCGATCAATTCTAACTGCAAGAGGTAACAGTTAACTTAGCAACTAAAGTTTGATTTATATCCAATTTGATACTTCTGTTGAGAAAGTCGAGTAGGTAAGACAGATATAAATTTTGTTGGCCCAAAACCTCATCATTCTAGTTTTGATGATGACTAACTTATGTAGTTATAGTACTAATGATCTTATTGTATTTAAGTTTCAGATATTGATCAAAATCTTAGTTGGTGTTTAGCTTCTTTAAAGCTAACACATGGTGATTTAAAAGCTCAAGCTTATAGAACATATCTAGTACTCAAGATGGAGTCTAACTCGGATAATCAACTTTGAATCAAGTCTACTTGGAGCAGAAGATCTACATGAAGACTTAAGTCTAGAGTTTGAAGTTTAGATCTCTTGTAAAGTATAGATTAGTTTTGATTGCTCAACTTACACACACATAAAAGTTTGGTTTAGTTTAACTAGTTTAAGTTTTGAGTTTATAAATTTATTTTATCAAAAACAAGCTCATATACTTTTGTTGTGTACCCATACACTATTGAGCTTCAAATATATTTAAATAACTTGTTTTGTATTTGTTTTTAAAAATCAGATTTCATTTAAAAGATAGTTTTTAGAAAATGCGATTTTTGTTTTAAGGATGAATTTTTATACCTCAAAAATAGTTCATATGTTTGTAATATGATGTGATTTTTTATCACATATATTTATACTCTATGTATTTACATGAAATTATTTTGTGAAATTTATTGAAATTTATTGGAATTTATTTGGGTCTAAAAATCTTTAAAAATACTCGTCATATTGTTTTTGGGCTAAAGCCGGTCGACCGCACGGTCGATCGATGACAGAGCCCATTTGCTCTTCCAGTCGACCGCACGGTCAACCGACGTGCACAGACGTGGATAAGCCCAAGGAACTGGAGCTCGATCGACCGAAAGGTAGACCGCAGTAGAGATCGGCTGACCGGCCTATCGATCAACTAAAGCTGCAGAGCTCTCAGGTTTCTCTCGGTCAACCGGGCGATCGACTGAAAAACCCAATGGTTAAAAGTATAACCGTTGGGTAGTCGACTGACCGGTCGACCGCAAGGCCAATCTGGCCTGGATTTGAGCATAACAGCTAGTTTTGAATTTGGCCTATATAAAGTGGCTTCTTTTGAGTTTTTCCCTAAGATTTTTAAGAGCTAATTTTCTCCCCTTCAACAGAGTTTTTCAATAAGTTTTTAAAGAGTTTTTGAGCTAAAATTTCACATCTCTATTTGGTTTCAAAGTTTTGAAAAAAATCAAAGAAAACAAATTTGGGAGATTCAAGTTTCAAGTTTTTATATCATTCAAAAAGTTTTTCCAGTATTTTCTTTTGTGTTTTCATTTCCAAGATCTTTGTTTTCTCATAATTTTTAGCTATTCATTACAAAATCTATCCTCTAGGATTTTTTTTATTGTGAGAGGTTTTGTTTGTGATCTTTGTGATCACACGTATTATAACCACTCTTTTTTTGCTTTGTGTTTTTGCTTTGTGCCTTTCCTCTTGTGTAGAGGTGATTGCTTTGTGTATAGGCTTTGTACCTTGACTTTGTACCTCTTCTTGTGTAGAGGATTGGATTTGTATCCTTTGTGGAGTCCTTAGTTGAGATAGTAGAAAATTTCTAGGTGCAGACAGGGACGTAGAGCTTGGTGCTCAAACCTCAAAATATATTCTTGTGTTTATATTTATCTATCTCTCTAAACTCTACTCTCTTTATATCTCACATTGCTATTATTGTTCATCTATACATGCTTGATATTGTGCTTACATTTGTATCATTCCAAGAGAGCTATTGAAGCACCTCAACTCTCAATCTAGAGGATCTTGAAGAGAAGTTTTAGAGCCCTTCATAGGGAATCCGGCTTCATTTCTTGATTTAAGTAGGCTGTTTACATGATCATTTTATGATTGCAGCATTTTCGCATTATTGACCATTAGATTAGCACTACACCTATTCACCCCTTATGTGTACTTTCAATTGGTATCAGAGCTAGTGTTCATGATATTCGGTTTAACCACCTAGGAGTGATCCTATTTCTACTAATCTCTATATTTGCTTTACACATTCTTGTTTCATACACTCGTGGATTATCTTACTCCACCTATGTTTGATGTTTCTAATATTGACATGTGAAAAATGAGTTCATATCTTAAAGCCTTAGGATTACATATTCATCTTGCCACTACAAAAAGATCTTACATTGATAATGATAAATATTTAGAGACTAATGCACAAGCCATAATTGCACTAAAGCAAACACTTAATAAAGATTATCTTTCTATGATTTCTCATTGTTATTCCGCTTTTGTAGTGTGGAACACGTTGATCTCTCTTTAAGGACAAGGTTTAAAAATTTTGGAGAGAGAATCTAGTGAAGATGATTCCGACCAAGCTTGCTTCATGGTCTAAGGGAATGACTCCCTTAAGGTAAATTCAGAATCCAACATTGATGATTATGTAAATGCATCTAATGCTGATATGTCTAGTAAATGTGCACATATGTTGAATGCTGAGCTTGCTTTATTTTGTGAAGATTTACATACAAATTATAAATTGTTGAAAAATAAAGGTTTACAATTTGAAAAGAAAAATGATTCTTTATCTTCAAATTAGATGTTTTGAAAGAAAAATAAGAAATTTCAAAAGAAAAGGATATTGTTTTAAAGGAAAATAACTTTTATCTTCAAAACTTGATTTGGTTTAAATGAAAAGGAAGTTATTTTGATGAAAATATTTCTTTAAAAAACCATGTTGATTTTGTTTCCAAAGAAAGAGATTTTGCTTTAATTGAAACGGATTCTTTGAAAACTCAACTTGATTTAGTTTCAAAAGAAATCAAATTTTGAAAAAAATTGTTTTGATTTCAAATGAAAAAAGTTCTTTGAAAAATATTTTGAGTCAAAAGAAAAGATTTCTTCTTCAAAAGAAAAGTTTTTTGTTTTTCATGCTCATTGATATTTCTTCTTTGAATGAAAAATGAGATTTATGTTTTGAAGAAGAACTTTGATTATTTGTGCTCATCCTTGAGCCAATGTGTTTTCCATCATAGTAGATTGAAATTCATGTCGCAAGAACCATACTCCTCATATGCTGCACAAACATCTAATGTGCTTATACACCTCATGCACAGCATGCTCACACCCATGCTAGAGGTTTCATTGTTCTCATTGTAGCCGCAAGGGTCACCTTGTAAAATTTTACTATGATAGACTAAATTCCTTAAATTTTGCTTGTAAGAATATTTAGGTTTGAAACACTAACCTCGGAGGAGCCAAGAAGTTTGGGTACAAAATTTATACCATTTGTATTGGATGTAAGTGTGGGCTCTCACAAGACGTGAGAGGCTTGGTGCCTTAGTAGTGAATGCAATTGGAGCTTAATGAGCCATATCCATTGATGCCTCTCTATCAAGGAGTTTAGGTGAGAGGACCACCTACTTTTAGAGAAGTAGAGACTAGCCCTACCGGTATTGATAGTTATGTTTATCCTCCATTTATATTATTTTTGTATGTTTCCTATTGATGAATTTTATCTTATCATTGTTTGTTGTTTTGAGTTACATGTATTTAAATGTAAAGTTTTCGAATTCTGATCTACTTATATAGCTTTGAGATACACCCTTGTGCTTAACATGATTCATATCTTATGTGTACTCATTTGTGGTTTCACTATATGTGTACATCCTATTTTTAATGATTCTTACATTTGCACATATAATCAATTTATAATGCATTTTTTGTTATACGCATGATTTTCTTTAGATTGTTTTATTGACTTTCCTTCATGTATGTGTAAATTTTATAAAACTTGAGATTATACATGTACAATTTTTGAGATACACTTGATTCTAGTGATATACTTATTTTATGATTTATGTACTCAATTCATGTTTGAATGTACTTTTATGTCATAGTTATGATAATTCTTGTATATTATATGTTATATCAGTTTTATGAAAAGAAATTTTCTTGATTTGTGATCTCATCAAGTTTTTCATTTTGAAAAAAAGTTTCATATGAGTTTTGCCTTTGTACAAAATTATTTACTTTCATGAAATTGCTATTTACATGAATCTTGTACGCTCACCTTTATATTTACTCATGATTTTGTGTTCGTGAGCTTGCATGTGCTATATTGATTTGAGTAACAATTCTTATGTAATTAGCATGTTTCATGAGATATATAATTTGTTTAACTTTTTGAAAAATTTTGAACAAGTTTTCAAAATTATCTTAAATTCTTTTAATTCTTTTGAAAATACT
This sequence comes from Agave tequilana, assembly GCA_038442645.1. Taxonomy (NCBI): domain Eukaryota; kingdom Viridiplantae; phylum Streptophyta; class Magnoliopsida; order Asparagales; family Asparagaceae; genus Agave; species Agave tequilana. Next base: position 6,672 of record JAVJIF010014682.1, read on the forward strand.
ACAATGTTCAAACTTGTTTAATTGACATCTATTGATTTTCATTTTCTTGATATTTTCAATTTGTACTCAAGTATTTTCAAAATCATTAAATTGAAAACTTCTACTCTTAATGGGAGGTTAGTTGAGTGATCATGTCTTGCTTTACTTAAATGACCGTTTCTTGACATGTGAATGTAGGTTGCTGTTTTCAATGAGTTATACACATGATTCTCATAATAATTAATTTTTGTATACTCATTTTTATTTATCTATATATGTATGCTCTTTATTATGGATGGTATTTCAATTGAAATACATACATATATATGATTTAGTTGATTGTGCATATTTCGTGCATGTTTTAGCACAATCTTCTTTTGCATGATTTGAATATGCTTAATGTATAAACAAGTATCTTTTATTAACTTATGCATTAGTTTTGTGATTGTTTCAAAAAAAAGAAGAACTTTCTTGATTTAAATTTCAATTGGTATCAATTATCACAATTGGTATCTACTTTTAAAAATTGTTTAGAATTTCAAAATTGGTATCATAGGTTTTCACTTTTATTCAACTGGTATCATGTTTAAACTTTCAATTGGTTTCAAAATTATTTTGCAAATGGTAGTATCTAGTTGGTTTCAAAATTGTTCTCTATTTTCAATTGATATTCCTATTTTTTCAATTGGTATTGATGTCTGTTTTACAATTGGTATCTAGTTTTCAAATTTTGTTTTGATATTTGTAGCCTATATACAAAGAGAGTTAACTTAACGTCTCCTCTCTATATAAATTTATGATAAGTGTATTGTATAAAGAAGAGATTGACCTCTTTTCTCTATATCATACACATGCATAGGGAAAGCTTAACATCTCCATCTATACATTGTATATTATGCTTATATGGGTTAGGATTTAGTCGTCTCTTCTCCATGTAATACATTTATGCAGGGGAGTTAACTTAACGTGTCTCCTCTTCATAGATTTGTATCGCATATATTATCATATTTTCTTTACCCTTTTGTTGATGAGTTGACAAAAAAAGGGAGAGAAATTAGAGTTTATATATGCATGTTATGTTTGTGTTTATGCATTTGTTTGTTATGTTTGGTATCTAGAGCTTACATTGAATATCTATATGTTTTATGCTATGCATGGGTTAACTGGGAGCTTTTACAAAGTTTTTCTCTATTCATTCATATATAACTCCATAAAATTTATCATCATCAAAAAGGGGGAGATTGTTGGCCTAAAAACCCATCACTCTAGTTTTGATGATGACTAACTTATGTAGTTATAATACTAATGATCTTGTTGTTTTTAAGTTTTAGATATTGATCAAGATCTTAGTTGGTGTTTAGCTTCTTTGAAGTTAACACATGGTGATTCAAGAGCTCAAGCTTATAGAACATATCTAGTACTCAAGATGGAGTCTAACTCAGAGAATCAAGTTTGGATCAAGTCTACTCAGAGAAGAAGATCTCAAGAAGACTTGAGTCTAGAGTTTGTGAGTTTAAATCTCTTGTAAAGAATAGATTAGTTTTGATTGCTCAAGCTTACACACACAAAAGTTTGGTTTCAGTTTAGCCGGTTTACGTTTGGTGTTTATAAATCGTATTTCATCAAAACAAGTTCATATAATTTTGGTTGTGTATTCATATCATTTTGGTTGGGTATTCATACACTATTGAGCTTCAAATATGTTTGAATAACTTGTTTTTGTATTTGTTTCAAAAAATCGGATTTCATTTTAAAGTTAGTTTTTAGAAATTTGGTTTTTATTTTAAGGATGAATTTTTATACCTCATAAATAGTTCATATGTTTGTAATATGTTGTGATTTTTTATCACACATATTGATCCTCTATTGTATTTACATGAACTTATTTTTGTGAAATATATCAAAATTTATTGGAATTTATTTGGGTCTAAATAGATGTTTAAAATACTCATCATATTGTTTTTGGGCTGAAGTCGGTCGACCGACAGCAGAGCTCATTTGCTCTGCCGTCGATCGCATGGTCGACCGGCGTGCACAGACGTGCACAAGCCTAAGGAACTGAGCTCGATCGGTCGGATGGTCGATCGCAATAGAGATTGATTGACTGACCGGTTGACCGACTGAAACTACAAAGCTCTCGGGTTTCTCTCGGTCGATCGGGCGTTGATCAGAAAACCCCAACGGCTAAAAATATAGTCGTTTGATGGTCGACCAACCGGTCGACCGCAAGGCCAATCTGGCCTGGATTTGAGCCTAATGGCTAGTTTTGGATTTGGTCTATATATAATGGTTTCTTTTGAGTTTTTTCCCAAGATTTTTAAGAAATAATTTTCTCACCTTCAACAGAGTTTTTCAACAAGCTTTTAAAGAGTTTTGGAGCTAAAAATTCATATCTCTATTTGGTTTCAAAGTTTTGGAATATCAAAGAAAACAAATTTTGGGGAATTTAAGTTTCAAGTTTCAAATTTCTATATCATTCAAGAAGTTTTTCCAAGTGTTCTCTTTTGTGTTTTCATTTTCAAAATCTTTGTTTTCTCACAAGCTTGAGTTATTCATTGCAAAGTTTATCATCTATTGTATTGTGAGAGGTGTTATTTGTGATATTTGTGTTCATCAAGTGTTGTAACCACTCTTTTACTTTGTGCTTTGGCTTCGTTGCTTATCTCTTGTGTAGAGGATTTGTGACTTAGTTTTATGCCTCCTCTTGTATAGAGGATTTGGTTGGTATCCTTTGTGAAGTCCTTAGTGGATAGAGGAGAAAACCTTCTAGGTGAAAATGGGGACGTAGAGCTTGATGCTCGAACCTCGAAACATATCCTTGTATTTATGTTTGACTATTTCTCTAAACTCTACTCTTTTTATATCCCGCATTGTTATTATTGTTCATCTATGCATGCTTGATATTATGCTTACATTTATATCATTCCAAGAGAGCTATTGAAGCACCTCAACTCTTAAGTTAAAGGAATCTTGAGAAGAAGTTCTAGAGTTTTTTTAGGGAATCTGGCTTCACTTCTTGATTTAAGTTGACCGTTTGCATCATTTATTTTATAATAGTTGCATTTCTGTATTATTGACCATTAGATTTGCACTATACCTACTAACCCCCCTTTAGGTGTACTTTCAATTTTAACTATATTTCTCACTTTCATCAAGAAAATTGAGGAGATTACTGCGAGAGGTAAAAAGTTTAACATAACAGTGATTCATTTTGCAATTTGAGCAAACTCAATGATCATTTCATTCCATTGGAGGTGATTGACAAGTGGAAGTCTTACTGTCAGAGGTATCGTTTTAACATAACAATGAGTTGTTTTGCTATTTGAGCAAGTTTAATGAACCTGTCATTCTGTTGAAGGAGATTGACAAGTAAAGTCTTCCTGTTAGAGGTGTAGTTTTAACATGCCAGGTTCGATCTATAATTTATTCAGTTGAGGAAGGGATTGGTAAACGATTTTGTTGGGATTAGCCCCCTTAGGATTTTTAGCAAACCCTCAACTATCAATGGGTTTGTTTTGTCTTTACCAACTACCTTTTGAGTTGGGCTAGCCATGCTATTTCTCTCAGCATGATGAGTTGTTAAGGAGTTTATATTGGGCTTGAAAGCCACATATTCCTCTATTCTTAGCCATCGGAGGCGTTGGATTGCTATGTCAGTCAAAATGACCCTTTTTGAAAAGTACATGATGTACATCCAAGGGGTTTATTCCACAGATAGCCTTTGGCATTATACTGAGGGAATAATTTCAGCTATCCAGAGGTAGAATGCATACAATCAGGAGTAATGTTTCTTCAATAATTTGTCATTGATGGGCATCTGAGTTGATCTCCTTCTTGATTGATTAGCTGATATGCTCTATTTGAGTAGATTGTCTCTACTACAAAGGGATCTTCCCATTTAGGATTGAAATTTTATTTTATCATATGTGTCATAACTGTAGCATCCCGATCTCAGGGATAGACGCTACTGCGATGTACATACGCAGGGAGTTAGTACCATCACGTATGTACGCTAAGCATCAGTACAATACAAGAGTCAGAGTAAGGAAGTATGTGGTAATATACATTCCAACACAAAAGTATAAGTACTCAGTCATCACAGACTGTGACATAATATTACATAAGTATTACATCACCTGAAAGTGCAAAAGTAGGCTATACAAGGTATAAAAGACAAGAACTCACGAGCTGAAAGAGAGAATCTCGCGAGTAGGGCAAGACGGGAGGAAACTACAGCTGATCCGCTTGCTCCTCGAGGAAGGCTTGGTCCTCAGCTGAAGGGTCCACTTCAGTCCAAACTGCAAGATCTGAACATGCAAGTTCAGGGTTGTCAGAAGGCAACCCAACGTGTGCAAGAAGAAACCAAGTGGCAAGTATAGGCAATAGCAAGTGTACCAAGTGAAGTGTTATGTACTCAAATCAGCAAGTATGGAATAACTACAATAAATAATATAATATGGAAACAACATTAAAAATTCATGTGGTATGAATCAATTATCAAGTTATTATTAAGACTCGTCTAATTTGTATGTTTCAGTATATGTCCCATACCATATGTCTCCGCATACATCGAGTGAGGTTGGTTATTAGAAACTGATGGAGACCGACGAACCATGTTTAGAATGGGTCCTGTGCATGCCCTAAACAAAAGTTCAGGAGTATCCGGTACTGAGTCAGAACATACCGCTAGGTATCGGGTCTTACTATATGCCCATAGGACTTAGTAGACGCCCGAACAGGAATAGGATGTCACCACTCCCCAAAGGAATAGACCCAACCCAATATGAGGTAGGGGGTTAGGGGTGCCATTACACCCAAGGAAACACCTGGTGGCCTCCAGGTAGAATCTCAAGTATTAGTTGTACAATATTTGCATGGCCACCATAAACACGGAAGCTATATCGGTACCCATCAGTTTCCCCCGTCATGGTGTAAGCTGTTCAATTATTACAGATTATCCACTGATAATGTCCACAAGGTATTCACAGTAATTCAATATCCATGGTTATCCAATTACGGGATTAATAGGAGTATAGTATCAGGACACTCCCTGTTTCAGGGGTTCAAGTGTTCAGGGGTTCAGGAGTACCAGATGATAGCAGTAAAATTATCATGTCAAGTCCCCATAAAAGTAGTAATCTTGAATAGACGTTGTAATACAAGTGTCAGGTGCAATAGTGTCCAATCAGGTATCACGGTATCAGGTTAAGTGTATCAGTACTAAGTACTTAATATGTCGGTGTCAGGTAAGTTGAATACAGAGCCATAATATCATAGTCAACTCGCATAACGATGCATCATGTATTAAAAACCAAATAGTAATTATTAGGTAAGTAACGATGGTAACAAGACATTCGCATAACAATATATCATGCAATAAACGCTAAAGTAGCAATTACTAAGTATGAAACGATGATAGCAAAGCATCTGCCTAAAATCGGAACGCAACACCGAGCTAGAATCCGGAAAATCCGCGAACACGCATGTGCATGCTACCAATCCATATTAATTTGTGTGTGTATTAGAGAGATAATGAGAGAGGAGAGAGAGAAGTAGTTAGTGGGAGAGAAAGAGGCTAAGAGAGAGAGAGAGAGCTAGAGGGAGAATCTAGAGATAGAGAGTTGTAGGAAAGAGAGAGGAGGAGTTATGCTGGAAAAGTAAGGGGTAAATAGGAGATGAATGAAAGGGTAAATAGAGAATAAAGAAAGAGGGGCAAAAGAGGAAAGAAGGAAAAGAAAGAAAGTAGAAAAGAAAGGAAGGAAGGAAGAAGAGGAAAGAGGGAGGGGGCGGCGCGCGACCTGGGCCCAGGGAGGAAGAGGAGGTGGGGGTCTTGGGTATTGTTGGTGATGTTGTTATTGTGGTAGTTGTTGTTGTTGTTGTTGTTGAAGATGGTGGTGGAGTGGAGAAGGAAAAAGCAAGAAAAGAAAAGAAAGAAAAATAATATTATTATTTAAATCGGGTAAAAATTGATTGTTTCAGAAATGCTCCGAAAAAATTTAAAAATAAAAAATATTATTTTAAGATGCCTAGTAAAATCGGATTAAAGAAATTCAATATAGTTTTCAAATTAAAAATCTTGAAATCCACTCATGATATCGGTCGAGACCAAAATCGGTCAAATTTTGATAAATTCAAAAAAATATCAAAAAATATTTAAATAGAAAATGAGATTCTAAGAAGTAATGTAAAAATCATTTCTAGAAATTCAACTCCGTTTGAAAACTAAAAATTTGGGAATCGGTCAGCGATACCGATCGACACCGGTTTTGAAGATTTTGCAGAATAATTCTGAAAAATTTTAGAAAATCAAGAAAATCTAAAATATTAGAAAACAACATCTGAAACTAAAATCAGTTAGATCGGACTATCAAAAATATCAAATCAGGTAGTACGCTAGTATCGAGTCCCCAGTTCAGATCAGGGCTGACTCTAGGTCTGAGAATCCAGATCCGATACCAAATAATATACGTAATTACAAACCAAAAACAAATATTGAAAGAAAATTGAAGTAATATGATCAAAAAATTAGGACACGTATCTGGATACGTATCCCAGGAACGGGGTGCTACAATATACCCACCTAATAAAATTTCATCCTTGAAATTTCGATAAGGAAGGAGATGAACATGAAAACAAAGGTTTGACAAGACAGAGGAGTAGATCAGGTGGAAATTACCACTCAAGGCTCGAATAGTTGCGGGTAACGGTCACGGATGACATGTTCTCGTTCCCAAGTTGCTTCTATCAGACTATGCCTGTTCCATGAAACTAGCACCAACGGGATGGTCCAATTCTTCAGGGTCTTAACACTTCTATCCATTATAGCCATTGGTTGCTTGACATATGACAAATCTGGCTGCAACTCTAATTCTGAATAATCCAACACATGGTTGTAGTCCCTGATATATCTTCTCAGTTGTGACACGTGGAACACATTGTGCACTCCTCCAGCGATGGTGGCAGCGCTAATCTATAGGCCACTTCTCCTACTCGTTCCAGAATCTCAAACAAGCCTATATATCTCGGACTCAGCTTCCCACGTGCACCAAATCTGGTCACTCCCTTGGTCGGAGATACCCTCAAAGACACATGTTCCCCTACCTTAAACTCCAACAGTCTTCTGTTTGTATCTGCCCAACTCTTTTGTCTGTCCTATGCTGCACGAAGGTGCTCTTGGATGGTTCTGATCTTGTCCACTGCTTGTACTATTACATCCGGTCCCAAATATCTTCTCTCACCAACTTCATCCCAACACAACGGTGATATGCATTTCCTGTCATATAGAGCTTCGAACGGAGCCATCTTGATGCTCGCCTGATAGCTATTATTGTAGGAAAACTCCGCCAGATGTAGATGATCTTCCCACGATCCCTTGAAGTCTATCATACATGCCTTAACATGTCTTCTAGGATCTGTGTCCGTTCAGATTGCCCGTCTGTTTCTGGATGATAAGATGTGCTAAACTTCAGACGGGTCCCCAGACTCTCTTGAAGGCTTTTCCAAAGTGTGATCTGAAACTCGTGGCTCTGTTCGACACAATACTAACTGGAACTCCATGTAGTCAAACTATTTCCCTCATGTACTTGTCTGCCAGAAGCTCTGTAGATTGTCCCACTGAATGGTATGAAATGTGCCGACTTAGTGAGACAGTCAACAACTACCCATACTGCATTGTTTCCCTTTGGACTGCGGGGTAGTGTGGTGACAAAATCCATTGTGACATGCTCCCACTTCCATTCTGGTATTAGCAATGGCTGAAGTAATCTAGCTGGTCTCTGGTGTTCAGCCTTCACTTGCTGACACACTAACACTTTGCCACATATTATGTGATCTCTCTTCATCGCATTCCACCAGAAATATTACTTCAGATCCTGATACATTTTTATTCCTCCTGGGTCTATAGAGTAAGCTGAGCTGTGAGCCTCGGCTAATACTTTCTGTCGAATCTCCCCCTGAGGCATACAAATTCTGTTCCTGAAGTAGAGTGCGTCATCAGTATGTATGCGGACATCTGACCTCAGCCTAGCTTCTACTTGCTCCCTAAACTTCTGTAATATGGGATCTTCTTTCTACCCCTCTCTGATTTCTTTCATCAATGTCGGCTGGATCTGAAATGCCATTAACTGTCCTGATTCACTGATCCTCAGAATCACCATCAAGTTTAATCACCTCATCTCCTTGAGTACTCCTTTTGCTGAGTGAGCTGCACTACTATATTGGTTTCAGATTTTCTACTCAGGGTATTAGGTACCACATTAACCTTGCCAAGATGGTACTGCAGATCTATATCATAATCTGCCATCAACTCAAGCCATCGTCTCTGCCTCACGTTCAATTACTTCTGGATGAAGATGTATTTCAAGCTCTTGTGATTGGTGTAAATCAACACTCGATCACCCAGTAAGTAATGCCTCCATATCTTCAACGCAAAGATCATACCTGCCAGCTCTAGATCATGCGTTAGGTAGTTCTTCTCATGTGGTTTTAATTGCCTGGATGCGTACGCTACCACATGTCCATGTTGCATCAATACACATCCCAGACCCTTCCCTGATGCATCACTGTATATGACCATTCCTCTTGTCTCTGAGGGTGTCTTCAAGATTGGAGTTGTTATCAATTTGTTTTTCAACTCCTCAAATATAGACGCACACTCCTTAGTTCACACATTCTTCTCTCCCTTCTTGGTGAACTTGGTTAACGGTGCCGCAATTTTAGAAAAGTCCTGCACGAACCTTCGATAATACCCGGCTAATCCAATAAAATTCTTGATCTCTATTGCTGACTTTGGAATTGGCCAATCTTTTACTGCCTGGATCTTGCTAGGATCCACTGAGATTCCTTCCTTAGAAATAACATGGCCCAAGAATGTTATACTCTCCAGCCAGAACTGGCACTTACTAAGTTTGGCATGGAGCTACTCAAGTCGGAGCGTCTGTAGCACAACCCTCAATTGCTCTGCATGCTCTTCTTTATTCTTTGAATATACCAAAATATCATCGATTAATACCAACACAAAGTTATCCAAATAGGGTGAAAAGATTTTGTTCATCAAGTCTATAAAAACTATTGGGGTATTTGTTACTCCAAGGGCATAACCAGAAACCCATATGATCATAGCGAGTCCTAAATACCGTCTTCTAGATATCTTTTTTCTTCACCTTCAACTGATGGTACCTTGACTGCAGATCTAACTTTGAGAATACTTGGGCCTCGTGAAGTTGATCAAAGAGATCATCGATCCTTGGCAAAGGGTACGTGTTCTTAATAGTGACTTTGTTCAATCTCTATAATCAATACACAACCTCTTGCCACCATCCTTCTTGTTTGCCAATAACACCGGTGCTCCCCAAGGTGAAGTACTAGGTCTTATTAAACCTTTACTCGAATACTCCTATAGTTGTTCCTTCAATATTACTAATTCTGTTGGTGTCATCATGTACGGTGCTTTGGAGATGGGGGTTGCTGCTGAAATAATATCAATAAAGAACTCCACAACTCTATTAGGTGGAAGTCCTGATATCTCCTCAAATACATCTAAGAATTCATTCCACACTAATACTCCCTTCTTCTTATTTTTCGCAGTGGCACAATCCAGTTGATCCTCCTTCCTGAGGGCTTGCGCTCTCCAATGAACTGAAATTCCGATTGGTGTGAAATTTTGAAGATCACTTTCTTGTTCTGACAGTCGATCAGTGCATGATACTTGCTAAGCCAATCATGCTTAGGATCACATCGTACCCTCCAGTGTCTAGTACGAACATGTCAGCTTCTAACTTTTTATCACATAACTCCACAGTGCATGCTTTGCAAGTCGTATTAGTTGTAACTACCCCATTCCCCATACTGATTTCCCATTCGTCACTCATACATATAAGGGGTATAGAATTCAAAGCAGTAAATCTACTATATTTGAAACAATGTGATGCACCGGAGTTAAAGAGTGATAAAACAGGAATTGAGTGGACCAAGACTTTATCTGCCACTACTTTTCCCGATGCCTCAGCTTTCTCGGTGGTCAAGTTGTAGACCTGGCCTTTCCTGCAGCCTACTCCAGTCCTGGGTCCCCTCTGAGCCTGACCCAAAGTCCGTCGCTGGGGAGGAAGTGGAGCTTCTCTGCCTATAGGCCCTGGATTCCTCTTCATCGGTGATGCCGAAAGTGCTGGGGTGCAACTCGTACTGGAAGTGCTAGTGGTATTTGAGTTGCATTCCATGTCTTCTTGAATGGACAATCACCCACTGAGTGATTGCCAGATCTGTAAGCCAAACACAGTCCATTAGCCATACGGCAGTTGCGTTGATTGTGTCCAGGCTTCTGACAATATCTACATACAAGCTACTGAGGAAGAGGCTGGAATGGTCGATTGGCTAATGGGGCACCAATAGATCTGACTGGATTCCTCTGTTCACTCATTGGAATTAGCGCTTCATTGGCTTGTTCTGCTGCTTGCTTCTATTCTTCTTCTCCAATCCTTGTTGTACATCATGAACTATAGTAAAGACATGGGAGTATGTCTTCAGCTGATGGGTATAACATCTAGATTTCCACCCTCATTCTTTGCTGAAACCTGCTATCTTTTTTCTCTCGTCGGCCACCATATATGGTGCAAACTGACTAAGTCTTAGGAATTCTGCAGCATACTCATCCACCGATCGATTCTACTGCTGTAACCTAATGAACTGCTCCTCCATCTCTTTTTGAGCCATTGTAGGGAAAAATCTCTTATAAAGCCCTACGAGAACTGATCCCAAGAGTCGGGCTTCTCCACTCTCGCTTCTTTGGCTAGCCACCAGGTTCTGGCTACATTCTTCAGCTGTATCTTGGCCACTTTCACTTGGTTCTCACTAAGAATTTTGGCCGCTTTCAGAAGATCGGTCATATCAATCAGCCATTGTTCTGCATCCAGCGGCTTCTTAGTGCATGAAAAGACTGACGGCTGTAATCTCCTAAAATCTGACACAGTACCCGGCCTCTGTTCTCGAGGTGCAGTCAACAATCCTTATCGTAATAGCTTTGTTTGCTATTGCTGGCTATTCATCATTCCTTGAAGTATCCTCATCATATCGTTGTTCTCCCCGTTAGAACTGTCACGAGAAGTGCCAGGACCGTTACGTGTTCCTCATCTATTTATATTTGAGTTGGCTGAAAAGGTGACGAAAGGAGCCGAAAGACAAAATGAAAGGATTTCAGAAACTAAGGGATGGATTTCAAGGAAAGAATAGATAACTTTGTATTTGTGATTGGAATGTATAGCATGACTCGTGTGACTCAGTTGCAAATTAATCCAACATTAATCTTCTGAATGGCTGTACTGAAGGTAAGAATCTAGGCTCTAATACCAACCTGTAGCGCTCCGATCCCATGGATACGGAGACACTACTATGACGTACATACGCAGGGCGTTAGTACCATCACGTATGTACGCTAAGCATCAGTACAATACATGAGTCAGAGTACGAAAGTACATGATAATATACATTCCAACACAAAAGTACAAGTACTCAGTCATCACAGACTGTGACATAATATTACATAAGTATTACATCATCAAGAAGCACAAAAGTAGGCTATATAAGGTACAAAAGACAAGAACTCACGGGCTGAAAGAGAGAATCTCGCGAGTGTTTTCCATTATGTTTGCAAAGGGGAAAAACTTACAAATAAAAGTTTGAGGAGCTAAATTACAAGTATTCTTAAAAAGATTACAAGTAGATCCCCTCAGAGATTCTGGGAAAATGTGCCGATAGGAGTCTGGTCAGCGCGCGACCACTTTGTCCCTTTGACGATGCGAGCGATGAGATTCCCTTCTCGCCTGGTTCGGGGAATCAGAGAACAGAAGGTTGGTAGAACCCTCTTGCTGCTTCTCAAAATCGCCTTCGATAAGGAATTCCTTCTCGCCTGGTTCCGGAGATTCCTTGAGAAGAAGGACGATGTTAGGGTATCAACACCCTGGATAGAGAAAGCAATTCTCTAAAAGGTCTCTGAATTCGAGAACGCACGGTGCGTTATGAAGAAGCCTCAGTCGAAGAAGCTAATTGATCGATTCTTGCGATCAGAAGGCAATTGATGGCTCCTTCCTCTGCAATCCGATGCCTCTCCCTTGTGCCCCTGACGGGCTATTTATAGGGAAAGTAAGGGTATAATCGTCCCCTTTGAAGATATAGAAACAGATTGAACCGAATCTGTTTGAATCTGGAAAGTAGCCTTGCTGCGAGGCTATAATAGCTTCCGCGGAGCTAGAAAATGGCAAGTCGGTTGATCTATTTTGATCCTTTCCATATTATTGGGAGATCCTCCTTGATCCTCTTACTCGTTTCAAGAGAGTCAAGAGATTGTGGCAATCACCTGCCATATTTGAATCCTGATTGGATTTGATTTGTTTTGAATCCGATCTTATCAGGAGATTTGATTGGTCAAAGGTTGACCATAGCAGGCTGATGGCGGAGCTGCCCGCTTTGAAGCTCATAGCGGAGCTAGAGGCAATTCCTTGCGAAGTCCGAAAAGAGGGTCTTCGGCGAAGCTGTCAGTTAGCTTCCTGGCGATGCTCTGGATGATGTTAGCCTCTCAAACGAGGCTATCTCCTTGGGCTAATGTAATGCTAAATGCTAGCATTTTAGACCTGCTGAGGTCTGTTTAGAAACAATCCGGGTTCACTGTTCTGCTTGCTGGATCAGTGGAGTCCAAACCGCTTTTCTGTCCCTTGGAGGTGGGTGAAAACTGGTCTTCAGCTTGTCTGTCCCTTGTCTTTTGAAATGTCAACAAGTTTAGACATCGTTCGGACCAATGAGAATCTTGTCTTTTTTAAGTGTCAACAAGACCCCCTTCAAAGTTTTCGAGAGTCTGCAATAGCTCAGACTTCGAAACACTTTGAACTGCTGTGATGGTGGTGTGGAGTATGAACGTCGCCATGATGGTTGAGTTCAGCTTCGCTTTCAATCCTGCTTTGGGTGAATTTGCCGAAGAATTGCACTGGTTCGCGAGTAGCTTCGCGTCGGGGTAGCTCCGCATCTGGGCTTCCAAGAAATAAGTTCGCTTTGGAACTCCTGTTGCCTTTTCAAAGCTAACTGCCGTGGGGCGGTTACGAGGAGGATCATTCCTTCTTTTGCGCCAATCGAGAGAGATGTTCTCCGATTTGCACGTTTCCAAGGGAGGATATTCCCTTTCTTCTAGGCGCAATAAGTGCCTTTTATGAGGGAGACGTTCTCTTCGCTTGTACGGTTCCAATGGAAACCGTTCCTGTTATCAAGGCGCAGTAAATGCCTTGAATGTGCTCGTGCTTCCACGCTTGAGGTGGTTGCGCTCAGGCCATGGGGCCTATAAATAGGACACTTGAGGTCCTCTGAAGAGAATGCCTTGCCTTTCTTCTCTTCTCTTGGTTGTGAGAGATACTCAGATCTCTGAATTAGTAGGAAAACCCACTCTGGTTGTCTAACCGGCCAAGGACCAGTAAGTCTTGATCATTCAAAGACTTCACTGTTTTTTAGGGAATTCATCTCCCTTAATTTAGCTTTGGCAGCTCGCTTCAAGGATTAGCTTCCCTTGTTCATCATCTTGCAATTGGCTGCTGCAGAGAAGGATCTCATCATAGCTTTCTGTGAAGCTATCATCTTGATTTGATCAGAGAAAGATCACTGTATGTTAAGTCCGCTGCGCAGGCAGGACTTGGGACTTGGCTTCTTCAATAGTTGAGCCAGTCTTGCCATATTGGTGAGGTTGAGACTGTTCTTCACAAGATCAGTCTGACTTTGCCGTATAGGCGAGGCTAGGACTTGGCGTTTGCTGAGCCATCCCATGGTTGCTGTGCAGGTGGAGCTTATCCTCTGCTTAAGTCGGATTGCTTTGCCGCTGAAGAATCTGACTTAATGTTTTTGCAGCTCTTTCTGTGCTTAACTGCTAACTTGCTTCAATTTGCCTTGCAGCGAGCTATGCTTGTCAGTCTGGTGACTTGATGGAAGAAGCCATAAAATTGCCTTATGCTTCCCCGTTGAAGCTTTACTTTTAAGCAGGAGGAACAATTCGGGGCAGCGGGTGCGCGTCCCAGAGGCTGTTGGCAGCCTCTTATCCGAGATGATTCGGTCTGAGGTGAGGCTGGTTGCCGACTTTCAACTTTGGTGGCCTTCGTCGGGACGATCCATTTCAGGGGAGTGGGCCTCACGCACGCGTCAGATCCGCGTCATCAAAACTAGTTCCCATTATATGGGATCTGACGTGTTGGCGGCGATAAGTTTTATTGCCAGGCTTCAACAAAAATGGCCTGGTAAGATCCGCCATTTCGTGGAGAAAAATGACCGTGTCCCGGTGGCAGAACTGGTTAAGCCTTGTGCAGGAGGAAGGCCTTTCGTGTCCAGTTGATCTGGTCTGGAAGCAGATAAAACCGCTTGTATGCCTTTTATGCAAATGGCCTTGCTAGGCAACTATGTGTGTTGTATGAAACACAACTTTGATGTAATATCAATGTACCCTTGCTTTTAAATCAATGAAAGTTCTTTGTCTGATCATTTGATTTTTTGCTTGCTTTTGAGAGTTTGGCCATTGCTGGGCTGAACTGTATGCAGAATTAAGGACATTGTCCTTCCTTCGAATGATCTTTGCGAGACTGGCATGTCCCGCAAATAGCAGCCTCTTTGGCGGGCTAAGGTAGACTTCCTGGCGAAGTCTTTGAAGGTTTGTGCGAAGCCCGCACTTTGCTCCTGCGCGGAGTTAACCCTTTAGTGGGGTTGAACCGTCGCACTTTGGGAAAAGCGCCTCAGGCGCTTCGGGCACTGTTTCGAATTAATTCGAAACGGCGGCATGTGCCCTTTTTCGTGGCCTTGATTTAGGCGCTGACTGGCCTATAAAAGCCTGATCGGGCTGATCATGGGAGAGATCTCCTTTTTTCAGAGAAATTTCTGTCTTTTCCTCTCCTTCTTCCTCCTTTGCTTCAGAGTACTTCGAGAACTCTTGCAGTTCTTCAATGGCGCCCAAGAGACGAGCGGGTAAGGAAGTAGCGACTTCTGCAGTGGAGGGCCCTCCTCCTCCGGTCATTGAACGACCAATCACTGGTAAGAGACTCCTTTCCCAGATTAGGGATGATGGTCTTCTCTTTTTGGAGTCGGCGCTTGGCCATTAGGACGATCGAATATGATCTGTCCTTATCAGGGAACTCGTTTCCCTTAACTTCCCTATTTTGCTTGCACCAGGGAAGTAAGAACTGAACAGTTCTTCTCTTGGGCTTCCATAAGAAGCCATAACTTGGGCCATCTCCGTACTGTTTGAGGAGAAGGACTTGAATAAGTCCTCTCAGTCATGATGACTTTTGACCATAATGCCCCTTTGATGACGTCAGCCCTTAGGGCTATGCCACTTCCTGCAAAGATGCAGTCTTACCTGTGAAGCGAAGCTTTTTATCAAAGCTATTATCCCCACTGTCCCTGCTTACTGGGCGAGGCTATGCCTTAGCGAATTTTTGTGTCTTCGCGTCGATTTGATTGGTGAACTAATCATAGTTCATTTTCTTTTTTTGTTTTTGCAGTTCATTACGCCTCCGGCCTCCAGAACAGTCTATTTGGCGTAACCAGTCGAACAGGAAGCCTCAGCTTGCAGTTCCTTGGGCAGGCTTCCTTGTTCAGTGAGCCGAGCCCCCTTGTACGGGATACGCTCATTCAGAGTGGTGGCCCGCAGGCCATGCGGAGCATTTTGACTACGGCTCCGTTTGAAGATATCGACCGTCAGGCTTACAGAAAGCCTGACTTCATGTTCGGGGATGCTGCACCTGATCCCGATCGCCAGCTGCAAGCCGGCGAAGGCCAGTGGGTCTTCCAGTTGGATGGCGAGAGGTTCTATCT
This sequence comes from Agave tequilana, assembly GCA_038442645.1. Taxonomy (NCBI): domain Eukaryota; kingdom Viridiplantae; phylum Streptophyta; class Magnoliopsida; order Asparagales; family Asparagaceae; genus Agave; species Agave tequilana. Next base: position 22,476 of record JAVJIF010014682.1, read on the forward strand.
CCCATCTACTAAGCGGCATTTCGCTTTGCCTTCCTTCGCGAGCGTGACTCAGGCTCGGAAGATGGCGTGGGGCGTGAGCCTAAATGCTGAGTCCATCCATGTCGGGAGACTGTCGTATAAGTCCGGCTATTCAGGGGCGGGCTATCCTCGTAGCATAATAGGGCTATACCCTGGGAAGGTGGCGAGGGACCTTCCAGTAGGAGAGAATCCAGCTGCGGCGCCGACCTTTGGCACTCAGTTCTGCGAAGTTGACGGGAACTATCCCGCCACGGACTTCAGGGCTCCTGGTTGGGTCCACCCTCCTAGGTCATGGTGGGTGGAGTTGACCAATTATATCCTCAATCATTTTGAGGGGGAATTAGAGAGGTTGAACCTCTATGAGGCCGTCAGGGCGACCTGTTACGGCATTGAGATGAAGGTGGCGTGCTTCTACGCCATCCTAGAGTTGTACTGCCCGGCCTCGGGGACTTTCTTCACCCCAGTTGGTGAGTTGGGCATGGCCCTGCATGAGATGCAAGAGATCTCAGCTTTGCCCTTCGGGTCTCTTCCATATGAAGAATATTTTCCGTGCGACACGGAGTTGGCTCTCTTGGAGAAGCAAGAGCCTGCCTTGCTTGAGACATATCGGGAATTGATGTGCCACCTGCACATTTGTTCCAGTATCCACGCTGGTGGTAAGGGCAGCTCGAAGAGCTTGAAGAGCTGGGGGAGCTACTTGTTCCCGGACATGACTAGTGTGCCCGAGGCAGCTCATTGCGGAGTTGCTGAAGAAGACATCTTGGCGAGGATGGAGGTGCGCGCTGAAAAGGACATCGTCGTGACCGAAGATGATGGTCCTTTCGAGAAGGGTGATGTTCTTCGGAGCTTTCACCATCAGGCCCGTCGGCCTATGTCTCGCAAGGCGTTGCTGGCTGGCTTCTTAACCATCTGGTTAAAGAAGTGTGTCGTACCTTCTTCTTCGGGTGACATTGTTCACCCAAATGTGCTGCTGCCTGCCGTCCGCTTGGTCCATGGCCACCGTCTGGGTCTCCTCCCGGCCATGGTGTGTTGTATTCAGAGGGGCCTTCGTATACTGACGGAGGCTTTCTGCAGGCCGATGGCGTCAAGGCGGGGGAAGGGTGCCGTCCTGCCTTGTGACGGACCCAATCCTAGGGTAGGTTTACCGTACACCTACTTGATGGCGTGGTTCGCCTTACACTGCCCCGGTTTGATTGGAGCTGGGGAAGATCCACCTCAGGGTGTTCAAACGGCGCTTCTCCGTCGTTTTGAAGGCTGTCTGTGGCAGAAAACTTATGTGGCCGAGGCCCGTAAGTTAGTGCGTCGCTATGACGCTTATAGCCTGTTCCGTTGCTTTCCTCGCCTGCGGAGTGCAGGATACAACGAGGAATTCCATGATGTGGAATCAGGTCGGTCCCCCATGAGTCGGGGTGTTTTCGAGTGGCTGGTCTGTATCCGGCCCTCGCATTTGCTGTACCGGAGTGGGGATACCTGCTACATGGAGCCCTACATCCCGAGCCGGTTCGCCCGCCAATTTGGGTATGACCAGTTGTATGTGGGCAACCCGAATCCGGACCTGGCTTTCATGGGGAGCCTCATTGATGGGGCTCGTGCTTGGCGGTTCTTTACCGCGGATGACACTGGAGCGTGGTTACGCACGCCGTCGAGGGATCCCGGCCTATGGACGACCCTGTGTTTCTGCCAATGGTATGCAGCTTCGAACTCCACGCCTCCTGGATTCAAAGTCAATAGTTCAGGTGTGAAGTTGATTTCCCATCGGCTGAGGCAGAAGGCTTCTGATAAGATGGAGGGCAAACGAGTCCGTGTTCCTGGCATAGAGGAGTTCATCGCTGTGGATGATAGCGAGGCTTCTGATGCAGAGAGCCCGTGCTTCGAGGCAGAGACAAGGCCCGATGCCCCCGAAGCTGGTGCTCGTGAAACCGGCTCTGGTGTAGTGGGGGCAGCTCTCCCACAGCATGTGGAAGAAGTGGAGGAGGAGGACTCTGAGGTCCACTTCAAAAGGAAGCGTGGGAGTGGATCCCGTAGGAAGTCGTCGGCGAAGAAGCCCCGTCGCCAAACTCCTACCATTGTGGTGGAGGGTGAGCCCTCTGCTGCGCCTCCTTCTGCTGCTCCATTAGTGGCTGAGCCGTCGGTTGATGAACCGACTACTGGTAAGATTGGACCCATCTAATATGCCTTCAGCGCGCTTTACATGACTCATCATTTGCTTTTTGTTGCAGGAGCTGAGGCAGTTGGAGAGCAAGGGGAGCACTACGATCCCCTGTTCACTTATGGAAGTGCAGCGGGTTCCTTTGCTCGCTCGGAGGAGTCCGGAGGTGATGCGGCCGATATTGGCCCTTCGGGCGCTGGGACTTCTAAAGGAAGTCCTATGGCATCCAGCTCTGCCGGGTGGTCTGCGGAGGAATCGGCGAGTGGCCCGGCTATCCGCGTTGAGTCGGGTAAGAACTTTCCGATGGGACCCTTGGATTCTGATGCGGCTGACGAGGTGACATCGGCCTTCGGTAAGACTAAGATCTCTTGGTCCTCGCCTATTTGTTGCGTCTCCTTTTTGACCTTGGTTTTGTTGCAGGCATTCGTCCCCAAGGTGCATCAGCTTCGAAAGGAGCGGAGGGTTTTCCTGAAGGGTCAAAGGGCGATATGAGCGCTTCGACCGGGGCAGACGCAGCTGTGTTAGACGCGCTGTATGGCGACCTGCCTTTTTATCAGCCCAAACCAGCGGAAGGCCCTGAGGTTGAAGAGGTGGCAGTCCCGGAGGTACCCTCACTCCCGGTCACATCAACGAGTGAGGTGCAGACTGTTTTGCCAATCATGGCACTGAGGGTGATTGTGAGCCCTACCTCCCCGACGCTGGTAGTTGAGCCTGCTGCTCAGGAGGCGGTGGCCAGTCCTACCTCCGCGGTGGCTGGCGTGCTGGTGTCGCTGAGGACTCCGCCGAGGTCACCTTTGGCTTGCCCTGCTGCTGTCGATGTTCCCGCTTCTTCTTCTGCGGCGGTGTCGACTAGGTTGGTAGATTGCTCCGAGGTTGTCTCAAGGGTTGATGAAGCTGAGAATGACTTCATCGGTAATCTGGTCGACAGCTTCTATAACAGTTTGGAGCAGACTATCGGTCTAGTCTTGAAGGGCTCGCCTGTGCCATTTTCGAAGCTGAAGATGGTTCTCTCCCGTGGCATTGAGTGTATCCGGGACTTTGAGGGGTACCATCAAGCTACTGCTCTGGAGCTCCTGGTGGATGACCTTGAGAAGGACGTGGAGGAATGGCGCCATTTCCATCGATCCGATGCAGCGTCTTTGGCTGATGAACGGCTCGCACGTCTTGTCGCCCAGAAGCGCGAGGCTCAGCTCGCTGCTCAAGAGGCTGTTGAGGCTATCTCCTCTGACTTGAGGTCCTTGGAGGCAGAGGAAGCAGAGGTTGGGAGTGCAATTGATGCTTCCAACAGTGCTCTTCTTGACGCTGAAGATAAGATCAAGAGGGCTGAAGAGATGATCCGAAAGGCAAATCTCCTCTTGTCCAAAGCTACGCAGATGCGTCATGAAGAGTCTGCGCGGCTTAAGCAGCTCAGGGCTCGAAGTGAGGAGCTGGCGGAGCAGAAGTCATCACAGAGGGCGACTTTGGCGGAGACCGAGGCTCGTCTGGCTCAGGCAGTGGACTTTGATGAGGCGGAGCTAAGATCACAGGCGCTGGCCCAGGCCGAAGATGACAGGAGGACGCGGCTAGCTTCTCTTGGAGATCGGATTCGATCTTATCATGTACGCCTATAGGCTCCTCCATGTATCCCATTCTTCTGGATTAATAGAAAAATTTTTCTTTTGTCGTCTGTTGTTTGTTTGGATAATGAGGCATGGCTGTCTGTTGGTTCAGAGGTCGCAATGACATAACCAATTGAGATGTTGTCAGTCTCGAAGTCAGCCCTTTGCGGGGCTAAAAAGGGAGATACTTGCCTTTTGTAAATGTCAGCAAGCATCGAGATTGAGACTTAGCTGTCAGCTGGTTCAGAGGTCGCAATGACATAACCAATTGGGACGCCGCTAGGCTCAATGGTAGATGAGGCTTGGCTATCTGCCAGTTCAGAGGTCGCAATGACGTAACTGGTTGAGAAGCCACCAAGCTCAATCGATAGGTGATACTCGTCTTTTGTAAATGTCAACGAGTATCGAGACCTGTCTTTTGTAAATGTCAACAGGGCTCGGGATTGAGACTTAGTTGTCTACTGGTTCAGAGGTCGCAATGACGTAACCAATTGAGACACCACTAAGTTCAATGATAGATGAAACTTGGCTATCTGCCAGTTCAGAGGTCGCAATGACATAACTGGTTGAGAAGCCACCAAGCTTCGATCGATAGGTGATACTCGTCTTTTGTAAATGTCAACGAGTATCGAGACCTGTCTTTTGTAAATGTCAACAGGGCTCGGGATTGAGACTTAGCTGTCTGCTGGTTCAGAGGTCGCAATGACGTAACCAATTGAGACACCACTAAGTTCAATGATAGATGAAACTTGGCTATCTGCCAGTTCAGAGGTCGCAATGACATAACTGGTTGAGAAGCCACCAAGCTTCGATCGATAGGTGATACTCGTCTTTTGTAAATGTCAACGAGTATCGAGACCTGTCTTTTGTAAATGTCAACAGGGCTCGGGATTGAGACTTAGCTGTCTGCTGGTTCAGAGGTCGCAATGACGTAACCAATTGAGACGCCACTAAGCTCAATAGCAATGGAGTTTGGGAATAGTCTCGTTTTCACGGGGAGAAACGAGGGAATCGCTGTCATAGGTTTAGTGTTAACGTAACAGCGGAATATATGTGGTCCTACCATTCTATGGATGAGAATTGGTAAGTGATTTTGGAGGTCTCATTTTCTCGGAGAGAAACGAGGGGATTGCTGCCATAGGTTTAATGTTAACGTAACAGCGGAATATATGTGGTCCTACCATTCTATGGATGAGAATTGGTAGGTGATTCTGGAGAGGGAATCAAGTGGGAACAGGTCCCTCGGGATTTTGAGCAAACCCCCAGCTATCAATAGGTTTGATATGTTTGGAGAAAGAGAAAGGCTCTCTTTGTGCGCATTCCGGACGCGCGGATCTCGATCAGAGGTGTAATGTTAACCTGATCGAGAGCAAGATCCTTGATTAAGGATAATACTTTTTTAAGAATTTGCCATTGATCGGCATCATGAGGAGGTCGCCATCTGCAGTTGTAAGGCGGTATGCTCCGTTTGAATAGACTGTCTCTATCACAAACGGTCCTTCCCATTTAGGCTGAAATTTGCCTTTGGTCTTGTGCGTCATAATCATCGGTCGTCTGACGGCTAAGACTAAGTCTCCTTTCTGGAAGACTCTCTGTTTGACCTTCTTATTGAAGGCTTTTGACATCCGAGCTTGATATAGCTCGATGTGTTGTTGAGCTTGCAGCCGCTTCTCGTCCAGGGCTTCGAGCTCTTGAAGACGCAGGCGATCATTGTCTTCTGATGTCATCTTAGTAGTCAAGGCTACCCGCAATGATGGCACCTGGATTTCCAATGGGATGACCGCTTCGCACCCATATACCAGGGAGAAAGGCGTATTGCCTGTCGGTGTCCGAACCGTAGTCCGGTAGGCCCAAAGGCATTCACCGAGCTTTTCGTCCCAATCTCGCTTGTTCGAGGAGACAAACTTCTTGAGCAGCTTGATGATTGTCTTGTTGAATGCCTCTGCCAAGCCGTTGGCAGCAGGATTGTAAGCTGTTGAAGCCATATTCTGAATTCGGTATTTATCGCAGAACCGATAGAATCCTTGGCTTATGAATTGGGGACCATTGTCATGGATGATCCGCCTGGGGACACCAAATCGACGGATGACGTGGTGCTTGATGAAGCTAACCAGATTGGAGGTTTTAACTTCGCCAACGGTGTGGCCTCTGCCCATTTTGAGAAGTAATCGGTTATTGCCAGGATAAACCGGTGACCTCTTGCCGAAGAGGGACTGATTGGCCCTACGACATCGATTCCCCATGCTTCAAATGGCCATGAAGCAACAGTAGGGTGGAGCAACTCCGAAGGTTGGTGTATGAAGTCTGCATGGACCTGGCACGCCTTACACCTTCGTGCATATTGGGTGGCATCGGCCATCATGGTCGGCCAGTAGTACCCAAGTCTGTGCAGCCTGTCTTTAAGCTTTGGACCCGGCTGGTGAGCTCCGCAAATGCCATCATGTGCTTCTTTAAGCACTTCCTGTGCCTCTGAATGAGAGAGACAACGGAGGAGAACACCGTCATATGAACGACGGTAGAGTGTCTTCAAAGTGGGATCATAGTAGAAACGGAGCGACCTTCGTCTGATGGACGCTGCTTCTTTGGGATCGTCTGGAAGCAGACCGTGTAGAGCATAGTCAATGAGAGGGAAGCGCCAATCCCTCGGCTCAAGATCCATGGAGACATTATAGACTTCTTGGATCCTTAGTATGTGCTTGGAGCATACAAGATGTCGGGTTGCGACTGTGAGGTGATACTCGGTGTCGGCCGGTAAGGCTAGCGTTGTCGCTAATGCAGCGAGAGCATCCGCCTTGGTATTTTGAGATCGGGACACATGCCCAATGTAGAAGCCTTCAAATAGCTAGCCAATTCGATGGCTGTATGATAATAAGGCACCAAGTCTTCATGACGGACCTCGTATTCGCCTTTAACCTGATTTATGATCAGCTTTGAATCGCCATAAGCTTCAAGGTAGCGTACCCCCATTCCATGGGCGAGCTGGAGGCCAATGAGCAGAGCATTGTATTCCGCTACATTATTAGAGCATGATTCTGTCAAGGAGAATGCTCTGGGAAGGATATGATCCTGTGGGGAGATAAACACAACCCCCACTCCGGCAATAATCTTTCCTTTGGGGCCCATCCGCGATGCTCCATCAAAGAACATCTGCCACACTTCCTCTACTGAGGTTGCATTAGACTCGAAGACTTCATCAGGGATGTCTTCGTGAAGCTTTGAATGTTCCGGGACTGGATGCGCAGCCAAGAACTCTGCAAGGGCTTGACCTTTAACTGCCTTCTGAGGAGTAAAGGTCATGTCGTATTGAGACAACAGAAGTGCCCATTTAGCCAATCTTGAATTCAGCGACCCTGGCTTCGTCATGAGAAGTCGTAAAGGGTTCACTCTGGAGATGACATGTATGGTTTGGCCAACCAAATAATGTCGTGTCTTCTGGACAGCGAAGACGAGAGCTAAACACTCTTTCTCAATAGGATTGTAGCGAGATTCCGCTCCTATGAGAGTCCTGCTCAGATAATAAATGGCCTGCTCATGGCCATTGTCATCCTTCTGAGCGAGGAGGGCGCCGAGGGAATAGTCCAGAGCTTTTACATAAAGCAAGAATGTTTTCCCTGATGTAGGGGCCACTAAGACCGGAGGTTTTGTGAGATACCTCTTAATATCTTCATAAGCTTCTTGACAAGCTCGATCCCATATGAAGGCAGTACCCTTCTTCATGAGACGGGTGAACGGTTGGCAGCGGCCCGAAAGATTTGCTATGAATCTTCTGATGTAGGCTAATCTGCCTTGCAAGCCTCGGAGCTCTTTGAGATTCCTTGGTGGATGCATGTCCTGGATGGCTTTGACTTTGTCTGGGTCCAGATGGATCCCTTTTGATGTGACAATGAACCCAAGGAATTTGCCACTAGACACTCCCAAGAAGGATTTTGTCGGGTTCATTTTCAGCTGATGAGCCCGCATTATGTCGAACATCGTTCTCAGATCGCGAAGATGTTCATTTTTGCTGCGGCTTTTGACGGCAATGTCGTCAACATAGCACTCCACCGTCTTTCGGAGATGGTCGCGGAAGATCATGCTCATCGCCCGTTGGTAGGTTGCTCCGGCGTTCTTCAGTCCGAAGGGCATTACAGTGTAGCAATATACCCCAGTGGCGTTCGGAAAGAAGTATGCTTCTCGTCATCGGGATACATCTTGATCTGGTTGTACCCTGAGAAGCCGTCCATGAAAGACATCCTCTCGAACCCGCATGTGTTGTCGATCATGACATCGGTGATCGGCAGTGGAATTCATCTTTGGGACAGGCCGTATTGAGATCACGGTAGTCGATGCAGATTCGTATTTTCCCATTTTTCTTGAGGACGGGGACTATGTTAGCCACCCAATCTGGATGTTGTTCCTCCCGGATGAAGCCACAAGCAATGAGCTTATGAACTTCGGCTTCAATAGCCTCCATGATGTTTGGGCGGAACCGACGTTGTTGCTGCTTGACTGGCTTAACGTCGGGCTTGATGTTTAGACGGTGCATAGCGACCTGTGGATCAAGTCCAGGCATGTCTTCATAGCTCCAGGCGAAGACATCTATATACTCTTTTACGAGCATTATCAATTCTTCCTTTTCGATAAGTGATAAGCTTTCACTTATGAAAATAGGCTTAGGGTGATCTTGACTGCCTAAGTTGACTTGGATCACCTTGTCTTCGGTAGGTGGCTCGCACAGCTCAAACCGCTTTTTCCCATTGAAGGCTCAATTGCTGGGCCCATGATTCCTCATTGGCAACCTCTGCGGGTTCCAACTGACTGCTTGAAGTCATGAGGCTTTCGAATATTCCTCCTATGCTGACATCAGAGTCCCATTCGGAGGATGAGGTCGACTGTGATGGGATCGATCCGTCGCCTTTGACCTGAACTGTTGTTGATGATGTGGGTGTGACGTACCCTAACCCCCTGCGTGTACTATCATAGTAATTTGCAGGTTTCCCTCTTGGGACGGAGTTACGCATCAAGCCGCGTCTTCCTTTTCCGAAGTTTAGGCCCGCTCCCTGCTTCAGGTTGTAGCCCATCTTTTTCATAATATGGCGCGCTGATGGCGCGTAATGGAAGAACTGTGGAACTTCTGAGTCCGAGCTTGAGTCTGTAGTTGAGAATCTCCCTGGCCGGGCTCTGCCGAAGATTATTGGCGACTGACCTTGCTTGGACGGAGGGACTACCAGCGTGGCCCCTTCTATAACCTCCACAGATGTAGTGGCCGAACTTGGCTCATGTACGGGCATGCGAAGAGGGTCATCCATAATGGATTTAATCGACTCGATGCTCGCAGGATAATCAAAAGAAATATCATCATTAATTATCCATTCACCTTCCTCATCAGAAGGGATCTCACATCGGGGATCATTAAAGCATGCTACAATTGGCTCGCCAATCAGAATGGCCGGCGTGCCTGTTTCAGATTCCGAATCTGCCTCATTGCCACTTTCATCATCGTCTGGCAATGGTTCTCCCGGCGTTCCACTAGCCTCTTGATATAGGAGGGCATCAGTGAAGTAGTTTTCCACCCCCTTAAAGGGTTGCTTTTCAGCGAAGACAGTTCGTACTGTCGCATCATCCTCAACATACTTGAAGCACTGATGGAGAGTGGACGGAACGATCCAGTTGGCATGGATCCAAGGTCGTCCTAGTAGCAGGTTGTATGATGTGTCAGCATCAATGACATAGCACGTCACCTCTGACTTCAGGCTTCCGATTCTGCAGCGGAGCCGAATCTTTCCAAGCGGATGGCTGCTCCCGGCGTTGAAACCATATATTGTAGTGGTGGTTGCAGACAACCTGTACAGCGGTATGCCGAGGAAGTAGAGGAGCCTTTTGGGATGATGCTGAGAGCAGACCCCGGATCGACTTGTACTCTTTCAATGCAGGTTGAACCGATATATCCGGTATAGTACAGGGGTCGATCATGCTTGTTGTCTTTGAGAAGCATATCTTCCGCCGTGAAGGTAATGGCAGGTACCTTTGACTGCGCGTGATGGCACTCTGAGCAGGAAGGCTGCATCTCATCACCAGGGATCTCAGGCATGCATGTCAGAAAGGACTCTGAGTTGGCTAGCGCATCTCTGAGCGCCTCTCTCGTCTCTTTAGAGAGACGAAGAAGCTCGTGTATTGTGATACGAGCCGGGATATTGGCTAAGTGGGCCAATATATCAAAGCGAAAGGGCGTGGCTAACCCTTGGCCTGGCGGTTTCTTCAACACATGGTCGAATCGCACCTCCTTAGGCTTCTCCTTCCCTTTGGCTGGAATTGGAGTGGATGTCGGCATTGGTACTGATGTCGTTAGCTGCTGTATCTCGTCAGTAGGCTTGTCATATTGCCTTAGATATGACTTTCCAGACCGGGTGCCCGTCTGTTGAGGCGCATTTGCCTGCGCCGCACAGGCATGCTTTTCTTCTTCAGAATCGCTGAGGGAAGCCGAAGTAAGATTACCATCGTCTGGTAGGACAGAGATGACATTGCAGGATTTGCCCTTTCTGCTGGAGTCCTTCGACGTCTGCTGTACGTCTTGGATGAGGTCGGGTGTATCCACATAACTTCCCCTGTCTCCAATGTCAAAGGGACGAGACCCTTATTGTTTTGAGTCGTGGCTGGAGGATGCTTGATTTCCAACCGTGGCGCCGGGGCTGAGTAGGTCTCGCCAGGAACCATGACCTTCTGGGCAGTGCCGAACTCAAGAGTCACCATATTGGCAGTGACTTTCTTCTGTTCCGTCTTCAGTGTGAGGACTCCGGCGTCGACCAAGGCTTGAATTCTATCCTTAAGAACATAGCACTTGTCGGTAGGATGGTGGATCATCCTGTGGTAGAGGCAGTATTTAGGGTCATTTGTGCGCCCTACCTCATTAGGACGCCGAGCATCTGGCAGCTTCATCTTATTCCCTTTATGGAGCAGATGGAATATTGTGACCACCTGGTCATCTCTGAAGGAGTACTGCTTCGGAGGAAACTTGGGCTCTTGGCTGTTGACGCCGCTCTTCTTGGCCTTTGGCTGTGTGTCCCCGGTCAGCTCGACGGACATAATTTCCTTCCCTTTAGCTTGGGAAGACTGCGGGAGATCGCTACGCCCTTTGTTGTTCGTGCCCCACTTGCTCCTAGGGGCGGATGGCTCGAACTTCTTAGCCGATTTCTCGGCTATCTCGGCTTGTTCGACCAATTCCTTCCAAGTATGGGCCTTGACAGCCCCCATGCGAACTTCTACTTGATCCAAGAAGTTGTGTCTGCATGTTTGTAAAAGCATGGGTAAAGGCATCCCTGCTGGGCACATCAGAGATAGATTTCTGAACCGCTCAATGTATTCACGGACAGATTCGCCTTTCCTCTGCACAGTGGAAAGGAGCTTATCCATGGTCACTTCGGTATCGTCCTCATAGAAGCGAGAGAGGAACCGGGTTTCCAGGTCGATCCAGGAATTGATAGAGCCCGGGGGAAGACTGCGAAACCAGTCAAACGCCACCCCTTTCAAGGTGCCGATGAACAACCTAGCCATGATGGCGTCGTTGTTTAGAACATTACCGGTCTGAGACCGGAAATAGTAGATGTGCTGATTGGGCGAGCTCTTACCATCATACGTGTGCAACGTTGGTGGTTTGAACTTTGGCGGATATGGCACTGAATCCCATTCCAGTGGGTAGGGACGGACTACCCCCACTTTCTTCAATTCATCCTTTTGCGCCAGGGATGAAATTTGAGCTTGAAGGCCTTTAAGGACTTCGGCATCCAGGGAAGAGCCTCCCTTGGATCTCTCCGTCTTGGGCGGATCATTGCTGAGATCCCCCTCCTCGTCATGATTACTTCCGGTATCATCATTCCGGTTGCTGAGGAGCTGAGCTAGCATCTGCTGGATATTGTCCAGGGCCTCTTGCTGAGTTCTAGAGGTTTGCTCCTGAGCCTCCAAACGCCGACGAAGGTCGTCATTGGCGTTATCGGCCATATTAACCGATGCTTTGTCGGTTTGCACAGAACTGACTGTTGCTGAAGAGGCATACCCGCTGTCTTCATCTTCTCCGTCAGACGATTGGGGTGATCGTCCGGACTGTGGCGGGATCAGGACCTTTGAGGAAGGAGGCTGTTCATAATTATAGGGTATCGCTACCCTGGATCTGGTGTTTCGGAAACACCTTCTTCGCGCACCAAGACTTCACCTAAGCCTGGGCAATAATCTGGATCTGGGGAGCCGAAAGGGGTATCTTCGGATGTATGACCTCCTCTGCGCGGCTCTCGCCCCCTTCCGGTCATGTTGACGGATGCAGAGGCTGGATCTGGCGAGCCACTCCTTCTGAGATGCTTCATTGGGATGCGCGCAGACAGTCGATCAAAGACTGATCGCCGATATGGAGAGGTGGCAAGGGTTGGTCGTAACCGACACTGCATAGAATGGACCATCACCAACTGGCGTCCACTTCGTCGACAACAGGAGGAAGTAGTCTGGAAATGCTTCAATCTCCGCTTGTCCGCCAAGAATTCTCGCAGGTCGGCCCCGTAGGGGCCTGAACAATCTGGTATATGGGACAACGCATCGTCCCCCTTATTCCTGCGGAAAGGATTAGCACCGTATAGTGCTCTGGTTTTAGCCTCGCGGCTGTAAACCCGATGAGTACGCCGAGGTACAATAGCCTTGCTTGCGAGGACAAGGCTAGCAGTAGGCGTCGCTGCACTAGGAGACGGTATGATTGCCGTCTTGACTTTATGGTTGGCAGCATTGTTGGCACAGGCGGGCATCTTGCCTTTTTCTTCATAAGAGGGGCGCGGCTTTGGCGAGGCTACGCCTGAAGCTTCAGCAGAGGACTTCTGTTTAGGCTTCCATACCCGCTTTGACAGAGGATGCGTAGGTTCGCAAGGAACCTGAATAGCCACAAGCGGGGCTGTGGGGTGCTGGCAGGATTCTGCCTCTGGTTTCTGATTTGAAACCTTGGCCATAAAGACCTTCTTGTGCTTCCGCGCTCGAAGCATCAAGCCACCCCCAGAGAGGACTTCTTCAAATCTTCTTTGATCGATCTGGATAACCAGGTTCTCAAAAGTGCAGGATCTGGGCTGCGGGCATGTTTCCTTGTTGCGCCAGAGAACTGCGGCAGGTTTGCAGAGAACTTTTTCCGTCTCCGCAGAGACTTTGCTTGAAGATTTAGCCAGAGAAGATCTGGCTGCACCGGCTTTTCTGAATTCAGAGATAGACCCGAAGGTCTGTTCGTCGCATTGCGACACTTGATTCTCAGCAGAGGAGAATACATTCCCCAGCGGAGTCGCCATCTTGTTTTCCATTATGTTTGCAAAGGGGAAAAACTTACAAATAAAAGTTTGAGGAGCTAAATTACAAGTATTCTTAAAAAGATTACAAGTAGATCCCCTCAGAGATTCTGGGAAAATGTGCCGATAGGAGTCTGGTCAGCGCGCGACCACTTTGTCCCTTTGACGATGCGAGCGATGAGATTCCCTTCTCGCCTGGTTCGGGAATCAGAGAACAGAAGGTTGGTAGAACCCTCTTGCTGCTTCTCAAAATCGCCTTCGATAAGGAATTCCTTCTCGCCTGGTTCCGGAGATTCCTTGAGAAGAAGGACGATGTTAGGGTATCAACACCCTGGATAGAGAAAGCAATTCTCTAAAAGGTCTCTGAATTCGAGAACGCACGGTGCGTTATGAAGAAGCCTCAGTCGAAGAAGCTAATTGATCGATTCTTGCGATCAGAAGGCAATTGATGGCTCCTTCCTCTGCAATCCGATGCCTCTCCCTTGTGCCCCTGACGGGCTATTTATAGGGAAAGTAAGGGTATAATCGTCCCCTTTGAAGATATAGAAACAGATTGAACCGAATCTGTTTGAATCTGGAAAGTAGCCTTGCTGCGAGGCTATAATAGCTTCCGCGGAGCTAGAAAATGGCAAGTCGGTTGATCTATTTTGATCCTTTCCATATTATTGGGAGATCCTCCTTGATCCTCTTACTCGTTTCAAGAGAGTCAAGAGATTGTGGCAATCACCTGCCATATTTGAATCCTGATTGGATTTGATTTGTTTTGAATCCGATCTTATCAGGAGATTTGATTGGTCAAAGGTTGACCATAGCAGGCTGATGGCGGAGCTGCCCGCTTTGAAGCTCATAGCGGAGCTAGAGGCAATTCCTTGCGAAGTCCGAAAAGAGGGTCTTCGGCGAAGCTGTCAGTTAGCTTCCTGGCGATGCTCTGGATGATGTTAGCCTCTCAAACGAGGCTATCTCCTTGGGCTAATGTAATGCTAAATGCTAGCATTTTAGACCTGCTGAGGTCTGTTTAGAAACAATCCGGGTTCACTGTTCTGCTTGCTGGATCAGTGGAGTCCAAACCGCTTTTCTGTCCCTTGGAGGTGGGTGAAAACTGGTCTTCAGCTTGTCTGTCCCTTGTCTTTTGTAAATGTCAACAAGTTTAGACATCGTTCGGACCAATGAGAATCTTGTCTTTTTTAAGTGTCAACAGCGAGCAAGGCAAGACGAGAGGAAACTACGGCTGATCCGCTTGCTCCTCGAGGAAGGCCTAGTCCTCAGCTGAAGGGTCCACCTCAGTTCAGGCTGCAAGATCTGAACATGCAAGTCCAAGGTTGTCAGAAAGTAACCCAACGAGTACAAGAAAAACCAAGTGGCCAGTATAAGCAATAGCAAGTGTACCAGGTAAAGTGCTATGTACTCAAATCAGCAAGTATAGAATAACTATGATAAATAGTATAATATGGGAATAACATTAAAAATTCATGTGGTATGAAGTCAAATTATCAAGTTATTATTAAGACTCGTCCAATTTGTATGTTTCGGTATATGTCCCATACCATATACCTCGGCATACAAGTCGAGCGAGATTGGTTATTAGAAACTGATGGAGATCGACGAACCATGTTTAGAATGGGTCCTGTGCATGCCTAAGACAACGATCCAAGAGTATCTAGTACTGAGCCGGAATGTACCGCTAGGTACTGGTCTTACTATATGCCCGTAGGACTTAGTATACACCTAAACATGAATAGGATGTCACCGCTCCCTAAAGGAATAGACCCAGGGGATTACGACATACCTGGCAGGAGACAGGGGAGTAGGGGTGCCAGTACACCCCACGGAAACACCTGGTGGCCTCCAGGTAGAATCCCAAGTATTAGTTGTACAATATTTATATGGCCACCATAAGCACAAGAGCTATATCGGTACACATCAGTTTCTCCCATCGCAGTGTAAGTTGTTCAATTATTACAGATTGTCCAGTGATAATGTCCACAAGGTGTTCACAGTAATCCAATATCCATGGTTATCCAATTACGGGGATCAACATGTGTATAGTATCAGGAATCTCCCTATTTCAGGGGTTCAAGTATACATGAGTTCAGGAGTACCAGATGGTAGCAGTAAAATATCATGTCAAGTCTCCATAAAGGTGGTAATCATGAATAGACATTATAATACGGGTGTCAGGTATATCCAGTCAGGTGTCACGGTATCAGGTCAAGTGTATCAATATTAAGTACTTAATATGTGGTGTCAAGTAAGTTGAATACAGAGCCACAATATCATATGTCAACTCGCATAATGATGCATCATGTATTAAAAGCCAGAATAGCTATTATTAGGCATGTAACGATGGTAACAAGACATTCACATAGCAATATATCATGCAATAAATGCTAAAATAACAATCACTAAGTATGAAACGATGATAGCAAAGCACACGCCTAAAACCAAAACGCAACACCAAGCTAGAATCTGGAAAATCCGCGAACATGCACGTGCATGCTACCAATCCATATTAATATATATATATATATATATATATATATATATATATATATATATATATATATATTTGAGAGAGAATGCGAGAGGGGAGAGAGAGAGAGAGAAGAATTAGTTAGAGGGAGAGAAAGAGGCTGAGAGAGAAAGAACTAAAGGGAGAATCTAGAGAGAAATAAAGAGTTGTAGGAAAGAGAGAGGAAAGAGTTGTCCTAGAAAAGTAGGGGGTAAATAGGGGATGAATGAAAGGGTAAATAGGGAATAAAGAAATAGGGGAAAAGAGGAAAGAAGGAAAAGAAAGCAAGAAGAAAAGAAAGAAAGAAGAAAGAAGAGGAGAGGGGGAAAGGTGGCCGGCGGCCCTGGCCACCTTCGGCAGCCAGTGGGCAGCGCGCGGCCTGGGCCCGAGAGGAAGAGCAGGTGGGGGTTTTGGGTGTTGTTGGTGATGTTGTTGTTGTGGTTATTGTTGTTGAAGATTGTGGTGGTGGTTGAAGGTGATGAAGATGTGATGGTGTAGGGAGTTGGAGGAGGAGGAGGAGAAGATGGTGTTTTCGTGGTAGGAATGGAGGAATTGGTGGAATTGAAGATGAATTTTGGAGAAGGAAGGTAATAATGATGTGTTTATTGGGAAAATTAGAGAAGAAGGAGTGAAAATTAAAGAGGAGCGAAGTGGAGAAGAGAAGAGAGGATCTTGGAGACGCTTAGGGTTGGCCGGCGGCTCTGGCCAGGTAGAGGCGGTGGCCTGAGGTGGGGAGAGGGAGGAAGAAGATGAGAGTTGGTGGATGGAGTGGGAGATGGAGAGAATGGGAAGAAAGAAAGAAAGAAAAATAAAGAGAAGAGGAGAGAGAGAGAGAGGATTGTGTATGGTAGAAATGGGGGGCTGGGGTGCTATCGACGGCTGAGGTAGGGGAGGACGGGAGCAGATAGGGGAGAAAGGGAAAAAGAAAAAGAAAAAGAAAAGAAGAAAAAGGAAAGAAAAGAAAAGAAAAAGAAAAAGAAAAAGAAGAAAGAAAAGGAATTGGAAACTTTTGTAATTAAATGTATTATTAAATAATTAAATTAATAGGATAAAATAGGAGTATTAAGTAGAGGAGTGGAGAAGAAAAATCAATAAAAGAAATGAAAGAAAAATAATATTATTATTATTTAAATCAGGTAAAAATTGTCTGTTTCAGAAACGCTTCGAAAACTTCTCAAAAATAAAAAAATATTATTTTAAGATACTTAGTGAAATCAGATTCGAGAAAGTCAACATAATTTTCAAATTAAAAATCTTGAAATCTACTTGTGTACCGGTCGACGCCAAGATCGGTCAAATTTGATAAATTCAGAAAATTTCAAAATATACATTTAGATAGAAAATGAGATTCTAGAAGGTAATATAAAAGCTATTTTTAGAAATTCAACTCTATTTGAAAACAAAAAAAATCTAAGAATCGATCAGCCATACTGATCGACACCGATTTTGAAAATTTTGCAGAATAATTTTAAAAATTTCAGAAAATCATAAAAACTAAAATATTGGAAAACAGTATTTGAAACTGAAATCGATCAGATCAGACTATCAGAAATATCAAATCAGGCAGTATGCTGGTATCGGGTCCCTGGTCCAGATCAGGGCTGACTCTAGGTCTGAGAATCCACATCCGATACCAAATAATATAAGTAATCACAAACCAAAAACAAATACTGAAAGAAAATTGAAACAATACGATGAAAAATCGGGACATGTATGTAGGTACATATCCCAGGAAGGGGTGCTACAATGACCATGGGTCATCTGACAGCTAAGACAAGATCGCCTTTCTTGAAGATCCGGTCTTTGCTTTTCTTGTTGAAGGCTCTGGAGATTTGAGCTTGATAAAGCTCGATTTATTGTTGAGCTTGTAGGCGTTTATCATCTAAAGCTAATAATTCTTGGAAGCACAGTCAAGGCTTATTCTCATTTGTCATCTCTGTTGTCAGGACAATACGTAGAGATGAAATCTAAACTTCGAGTGAAATTATAGCTTCACATCCATACACCAAGAAAAAAATAGCGTAGTCTTTGTTAGGGTTCTCACCATTGTGCGGTAAGCCCAAAAGCATTCGCCTAACATCTTGTCCCAATCGTGTTGACTTTTTGAGACGAATTTCTTGAGAAGTTTTTCAATAATCTTGTTGAATGCTTCTGCAAGATCATTAGCAGCAGGATAGTATGCTATTAGGAATACACTCTGAATCCTATATCGTAGATGTTTTGGAATGCTTGACTGATAATTAGAGTTCGTTGTCGTGGAAAATCCATTGAGGTATACTGAAGTGGTATATTACGTGATGTTTGATAAACTTGATCACGTCGAATGTCTTTACTTCCTTTAGAGGGATAGCTTCTGCCTATTTTAAGAAGTAATCAGTTATAGATAAGATAAACCGATGTGTTTTGGATGTTGGTGGGCTGATGGGTTTGATGATGTTCATTCCCCACATCTCAAATGGCCATGAAGAAGACGTTGGATGAAGATGGCCTGGTTCTTGATGTATGAAATCACCATGAATCTGATAAGCGTGACATCGTCTAGTGTAGGCTATAGTATCAGAAATCATTTTCGGCTAATAAAACCAAGTCTTTGAAGTCAGTCCCCAAGTTTGGGTCCGGGTTGGTGAGCCCCGTACATACCGTTGTGAGCTTTCCTAAGTGTCTCATGTGCCTCTTTGTGTGAAAGGTAGCGGAGTAGGATTCCTTCATATGATTGATTGTATAATATTCATGTGATCATATTGTAATAGAACCAAGAAGCTTTCTTTTTTATTGCAGTTGCCTACTTAGGATCATCAGGCAGTATGTAGTATAAGAGAAAGTCAATGAATGGGAATCATCAATCCTTGGGTTCTGGATCTGTTGAAGTCTCAAGAATCTCTTTAACTTGAAGATTTCCTTTTGGAACCTTTTCAAAGGCAAATTTAAGATAGTACAAGTCACGGCTATGGACGAGTACTTCCGTTGTTGCTCCAGTTGGAAGAGCCATTGAAACAGCAAGAGATGCTAGTGCATCTGCATGTGCATTCTGTTGGCGAGGTACATGGTCAATGTGGATGCTTTTAAACTCCTCAGCCATGTTAATGATCGTGTTGTGATAGTGTACTAAGTCTCCATGTTGAACTTCATACTCTTTTCAGAAGTGATTGATGATAAGTTTAGAGTCACCGTAAGCCTCATGATGCCTAACTCCAATTTCTTCTGCAAGTTGCATTCCAGTTAATGGAGCATTATATTCCACAATATTATTGGAAAACGGCTTGGCTAATGATAATGCACGAGGAATTACGTAATTGTTTTAGAGTTACAAGTACCACCCCACTCCTGCTATGATATTTCCCCTACGACCCGTTTTTGATGCACACTCAAAAAATAGTTGCCAGACTTGTTCTTAAAAGGATGTCTAGGTCATACAACTTCAGCTATTTCATCTGAGAGATCATCATAAAGTTTGGTAGATTCTGAGATTGGATGGTCAGCCAAGAAATCCGCCATGACTTGACCTTTTATGGCCTTCTGTGGTATAAATCATATCTCATACTGCGAAAACAAAATAACCTATTTTTCTAATCTATAGTTTGCGATGATGGTTTTGTCATGAGCAATCGTAGAGGAATAACTCTGGAGACAATATGAATGTGTTGTCCTACAAGGTAATGTCGCATCTTCTAGATGGCGAAGACTATAACTATACACTCTTTTTCGATCGGGTTGTAATAGTGTTTAGCCCTAATCATGGTTCTGCTCCAGTAATAGATCGCCTGTTCATGGCCTTGATCATTACTCTGGGCTAACAAAGCTCTTAAAGAATGATCCATGATTCTTACATATATCAGGAGGACTTTCTGATACTGGAGCTACAGGAACAGGAGGATGAGTGACATATTCTTTGATTTTCTTAAATGCTTGTTTGCAAGCACTGCCCAGATGAATGAGACACTCTTCTTCATCAGTTTTGTAAAAAGTTGGCAGCATCCTAAGAGATTTGCTATAAATCTTTGAATGTAAGCCAATTATCTTTCTAATCCTCTGAGTTCTTTGAAATTCCTTGGAGGTTGCATCTCTTGGATGGCGCGGATGAATTTCAAGTCGGGATGAATTCCCTTGAGATTGACGAGGGGGAGTGTTAGTATCTGGAGTGCCTCATATTCATCAGAGAAGAATCAAGGATAAGGTGGAGGTGTTACAAGCTTCAGAAATCAAGCACAGACATGTATAGGTTTTGTGCATGTTGATTAGTCGACTAAAGGTGCTATTAGTCGACTAGGTTCTGGGCTAGTCGACTAGTATTGGGTATAGTCGACTAGGACCTGCAAAAAGAAAGTTGGGTCCTCGGATTGCGTTATAGTAGTCAATTAATATTGTGGTATAGTCGACTAATACTTGGTATTAGTCGACTAATATCTGGCCCTAGTCGACTAATGCCGTGCTCTGGCAGTTTTCTAATACGGTTCTGTTTCCAGTTTGGATTGGATTCAGTTTGGGTTAGACTAGAATCATCCTAGATCCTATATAAACCCCTTAGGGTTGCCCTTTTAAGGTGTGTCAAGAACAAAACAGATTTTCACCATTGAGAGTTATAAGAGAGAGATAATTCTTGTAACTCTTATATTTTCTACTCTGTTTTCAATAAAGATTTCTCCCCTCCTCCCCGTGGACATAGGCACATTGCCGAATCACATTAAATCTGGTGTTTCTTGATTTCTTATAGTGATTAGTTTTTTTTGCTTTCTAGTGGTAGATCTGGTCCATAGTTTCCGTTGTAGAGCCGTTAATTCGGTGTTTCTTTATTGTTTGATCAGTGATAAATCACAACAATTGGTATCAGAGTGATGGCTAGCAAGATGACCACGACAACCAAGTTCGAGAAGAAGAAATTCAACAAGAAGTCCAACTTTCTGTTGTGAAAGATGTGAGTAACATCGTTGCTTGTGAAGGAGGGTGCACACAAGGGCCTACTTGGTATTGAGAAGAAGCCATCGAAGATGGAGGATAATGAGTGAAATGACATCGACTTCTGCATAAAAACGATGATTATACTATGCCTATCCGACAAAGTTCTCTCCAACATGATGAACGAGGAGATAACTGTTAGTCTTTAGTGTAGGATGAAGAGCTTTTACATGACGAAAAATTTGTTGAACAAGATCTTCATGAAGAAGTAGTTATATAGCCTTCGGATGAAGGAAGGTACGCCTATTCTACAACATGTTAATGCTTTGAGTAGAATTTTAAGCAACTTGTTGGCTCTAGAGGTTAAGGTAGATGAAGAAGACAAAGCTCTTATATTACTCTCTTCTCTTTCATCAAGTTATAACCACTTGGCGACCACCATCATGTATGATAAGGAAACTTTAGAGTTAGAAGATGTTAGGCAGACACTCCAGAGCAACGAGCTGATGAATAAGACAGATTTTACGAGGGAGGCCTTAGGATTGGTTGTCAAGGGCCAGAGGGGAATATCAAAGAGTAGGGAACCCAATAGAGATTCAGAGGCTTCTACCAGTTTTTCTTAATATTTTTGTAAGAAACCAGGGCACATCAAGAAGAATTGTGTGAAATACAAGAAGATGCTTAATAAGAAAAGCATCAAGGATTCTGATAGGGCCAGTACCAGTGGAGAGTCAGATCAAGCTAGGGTTATCTAGCAAGAAAATGAGCATCCCTGTGATGTATTGACGGCTGAGTCAGAAAAAAGTAAATACTCAAACGCTTGGTTACTTGACTCGGGGTGCACATACCACATGTGCCCAAAAGAGAGTGGTTCAGTACTCACGAGCCTTATGATGGAGGCTTTTTCCGGATTTCCGGATGGGTAACGACATCATGTGCAAGACTGTAGGCAACATCCGTATGAGGATGTTTGATGGACAGATTCGAACCCTTAAGAACGTTCGACACGTTTCGAATTTGAAGAATAACATTCTCTCGTTGAGAGTTTTAAAAGCTCGAGGGTATAAATTTCAGGTGCAGATGAAGGAATCAAAGTTATTAAAGGCTCCATGATGATTCTCAAAGGAGAATGGATATCAAATTTGTACAAGTTGATAGGAAGTATTATTGTTGGTGATACTTCAGTAGTAACAGAAGGAGGATACTACAAGACTTTGGCACATGCATCTTGGACACATAAGCGAGCGAGAACTTCAAGCTCTACATAAAAGGAGTGCTCTACTAGGTATCAAATATTAGGAAATTGATCTTTATAATTTTGAATTATGGATAGGCAACGTAGCGTAGCTTTCTCTACATCACAGCACAAGACAAAGGGTGTGCTAGATCTCATACACACGGATGTGTGGGGGCCTTCGCCAGTAGCATCCATTGGGGGTATTAGGTACTATATTACTTTCATAGATGATTTTTCAAGAAAAGTTTGGGTATACTTCTTGAAGAAGAAATCAGAGGTATTTCAAAAGTTTAAGGAGTGAAAAACTATAGTGGAAAATTAGAAGGGGCGAAAGGTGAAAGTCTTGAGGTCCGATAATGGAGGTGATTATACCTACAAAGAATTCAAAGATTACTTAGTAGCAAGGGCATCGAACACCAGTTAAGTATTTCAAGGCGACCAGAATAGAGCGGAGTAGCAGAGCGCACGAATCAGACAATTACAGAGCATGCCCGCAGCATCAGGTTATATGCTGAAATGTCAGAAGGATTTTGAGCAGAGACGGTGAATCATGCGAGTTATCTATTAAACAGTTCACCATCAACAGCTATTGATCTTCATATCTCAAAGGAGATATGGCGAGGAGAGTCTGTGAATTATTCAACCTTACAGATATTTGATTGCTCGGCATATAGTTTTTTGATAGTCAGAAAAGGAATAAACTGAAATCCAAGTCTAAGAAGTGTATCTTTATTGGATTCACCAAAGGACTCAAGGGTTTCAGACTTTGGGATCTCGAGACAAAGAGTGCTTTTACCAGCAGAGATGTGATTTTTGACGAATAATCGATGTTGCAAGAAAAGTCAGAGACAAAGGATAAAGCGCAAGATGGAGCTTCAGAATTTTAACAGACACTTGGAAAAAGGAAGTTGAGTTCTCAGAGAGCCCTAAAAGACCTGAAGGGTCAGAAGAAAACTCCTCAGATTTAAATGAAGACGAACAGTAACCTACTCAAGAGCAACCTAAACCATTGAGGTGGTCGGTCAGAGTTATGGTGCCACCAAAAGGTATGGCTGGGAAGATGATCATGTCTCTTTCGTATTAGTAACAGAAATAGGTGAACCTAGTAGTTATAGGGAAGTGATCAAGGCAAATAACTATGACAAGTTGAATACAGCCACGGAGCAGAAGATGTAATCATTGGATAAACCAAACATGTACATTAGTCGATCTTCTAAAGAACTCCAAGGTTATAGATTGCAGATGGGTCTTTCGCAAGAAAGACAATGAGCAGTACAAGGCAAGGTTAGTTGCCAGGGATATGCTCAGAAAGAGGGTATTAAGTATAATGAGATCTTCTCTTCTGTAGTCAAGCATACATCTATTTGGATGTTATTGGCAATAATTGCTCAATTTGATTTAGAGTTAGAACAGATGGATGTCAAAATAATGTTTCTGCACGGTGAACTGGAGGAGAAGATATACATGAAACAACATGAAGGTTATATTCAGGAAGATCAAGAAAACAAGGATGTCTTCTAAAAAAGTTCCTCTATGGGCTTAAACAGTCTCCCAGGCAGTGGTACAAATGGTTCAACTGCTTTATGATCAAGGCCAGATATAATAGATGTGAGTATTGATGGACCCAAACCTGCACAGAAAAATACAGAGTTTAGGAACAGTGCCAGGTTCTCAATGCTACCTGTAGCCTAGGGCTAATGGGTCGTGATCTACAGGAGGGATAGCGATGAGAGCGTTGTATAAGTCTTTTTCCTAAGTTACTACACCGGTTATAGATCTTTTTTGTTTTAACAGAAAAGAAAAGATTAAGCTAACTTAGACGAAAAGTAGAAGGTAGAAGAAGAAGATAGTGTTGGTGTTTTGATTACTAAATTAAAAAGAAAGAAAACAAACAAGAGAGAGAATGTACTTAAGAGTAATTAAAAAAAGCAAGCTACCAATTAAGTTTAGTAACGATGAAGAGAAGTGGGATAGTTTCATTGGATGTCACAATCAATATAACTATCTTTAAAGAAGATTATGTCTCGTGTCACTCTAAATATTATTCTTCCTCTCTTTTTTATCATGAAACTTTCCTGAATCCAAGCTATAAAGAAGGCATAAAGAATGCATATGAAAGTAAATAAAGTAATTAAACAAATAAAAATAAAAGAGGTAAATTGAAAAGAACAGAGGAACCTTTATTGAGCTGTCACCATCAATTACAAGCACTCCGTCATCTTTTTACATTTTTTTCCTCAAATTAAAAACTACAATGAACATTTGAAAAAGAAGAATCCTAACCTTAAAACTCTCTGTGGAGTTCTTCCCTAGAGTGTACTCTCTACCTTCGGGTGTGCAGGTATTTATTGGATAAAAAACCCGAGGATGGACGCATGAACATAGGGGAGCTGACGCTCCCCAGATTCAAAAAGCAAGCCATGGAAATGCGGCTTTTGCCGCATTTTCATGGTATTATCCTGGCAGTAGGGACAGAGTCAGGGAGCCAGTTGTCCGTCGATTCATCCTCATCTTCTTAGATTTTGAATATCTGCTCTAGATTTGACGATTTATCTCTTTATCCCAGCAAAACCGATAGGGTCTTCAAACAATCCATTTTTCTTAAATTTTAATGATATTATCTTATCTGATATATTCAGTTTTCAGATAAGATGACTTTTAGAACCTTTGAATTTGAATTGATCCCCTTTCTTTCGAATTTTTGAGATTAAATTTGATAAATCTGTCAATCTCTCTCTTTTCTTCTTTAATTACCCTACTCGCCACTAGACATAAAATACATCAAATAGCAAATTTTCATTATAAAATAAATGTAAAAATGTGACACATGTGATATTAAATATGCAATGTATGCGTACGATCACACCCCTATACTTGTCTTTTGCTCGTCCTCGAGCAAATAAAAAAAATAAAACCAACCTAACCTATCTGACTTTCGTAGGAATCATGGTTGCACTTAGCACATGAAACAAGCCGTTAAACCTCTAAGTTACTCTTAGAGGACGAGTTTTGTCTCGTGAGAATTTTCAGTGGATTACACCCACAAAATCCATAAAGAAAGAGAAACAAAGTGTTAGTATTTTTGAAAACGCAATTTAAAAGAGAGAAAATATTTGAAGTATATTTGGAAGGATTAAGCAATCTATATGTCATAGGAATACCAAACTATTCATTTCTAAACTTAGTCTCTATTCAAAACTTGTTATCAATCAAGATTAGAAATCAAACTGTATTTCTCATCTAGCCTATTGTTTTACCCCAAGTCATATGCAGCTTTGTGACAGTGAAATTTTAACTCGGGATTCTTTAACTCTAGCTCTTATGTTTTTTTTTCATTTTTTTGGTGGTATTATTCCTTAGTTCTATTAAGTTTTCTGATCTACCGATGTAACTAGTCTTTAGTCGGTGACTCCCAAGCCGAACAGTCTTAGGGCAATGGTGAGAAAACACCCCAAGGACTTAAGAACTCGAGCAAATAAGGCTACAAAACTAAGAATTTTATTTATTATATGGAACACTTTTAGGCGTGAATGCTTATACTTTATGAGGCACAAATATCCAGCTTAATCAGAGAATTTTTTATATATATATATTATTTTTTCTTTTTTTTATAAGGCATAAGAATCTTTGTTTTTGAACCCTAAGTATGCAGTGTATAAAGTATGCATATTTCATCAAGGTAAAAATCAAGACTAAATTACTTTTCTAATTTTTCTTTCAACCCTAGAGATCAAACAAATAATCTTATTTTGACCAAGTATAAAAAATCCTAGTTATTATTCTCCTATTCCTTAAAATTAACTTAATTTCTTACAAAAAAAATAGGTCAAAATATTATTTTTCTTTTCAAAAAGTTTTTAAAAGCAAAGAAAATGTTTTAAAAAAATTTTAATAAAAAAAAACCTACACATGTTAGAACCCTTCCCACAATTATGTCATGCATTGTCCTCAATGTATGAATAAATGCATACAGCATGAAAAAAGAAGAAGGGAAGGAAAATGTTGCCTCAAGGTGGTGGTTCCGATGGTGGTCGGATTGGGCCAAGCGTTACTATCCAATTTAGATAATATGGTGGTTCACGGAACCCATCTTTATTGATCTCTTTTCTATTTACATATTTACAATCCCAAATATGAATAGGATCATGCAAGATCCTATGAAGATTATTCTCTTTACATGACCAATTTTGAAAAATCATCACTGAGTCATTATGGTCAATACTTCTGTCCAACAAAAGAATGTGACTTGGTAGAATGGTCGACTTGGGTTCAAGAGTGAAAGGTTCAGGAACCATTACTAACTCGGGAAAATCAACTTTGGGTTCGAGAGTCGATTTTGGTTCGAGAGTTGAGTCCAAATCAAAAAACTTAATTTCATATTCTTTTCCCATCAATGAAATGTAACTATCCAAAAGAGGTGGTTCAATTTCAAAATCTATGGATACAGGAATAAATGTTAGCTCGAAAATGAGTCCAACTTGGGTAAGGATACCAGAGTTAACATAGATTCAAAAATTAGAATTGAATCACAAAGTTGTGGGTCGGGTCACATTCATGTTCAAATTCAATTTCATTGAAATGAAAACTTTCCAATTTGTCAATGAGTTAATATTGGTCAAGTTCAAGATTTTGTAGTGAAATTGAATCTTGGTTAAAGTCTTCAAGATAGCGTGATTCTTGATTTTCATCAATATGACTAGAAGTGTCGAGAATAGTCAAAGATTGGGCAGGGAGAGTTTACTCATACCTACGCATGTTTTCTAATCAACTAAGTCCTGCTTCTATCATATCAAAAGGATCGGTTTGGAATTGATTTTCATCAATATGTCTAGAAGTGTCGGGAATAGTCGAAGATTGATTAGGGAGATTGTCCTCATTCCTATGCATGTTTTCTAATCGACTAAGTCTTACTTCTATCATATCGAAAGGATCACTTTGGAATTAAATCATGGATTCCATACTCTTTTCTAAGTCAGAATGTTCTTCTTATTGTGGTGGGTTGGAAAATGGAGCAAGGATCTTGGAATTGAGAATTTTTAGCAGTATTTAGTCCGTCGAGATTTGGAATTGTCGTGTGGACTCAAGAAAGGCTTCAAAATTCTTTTCTAAAGAAGATTTCTCTTCTATAGGTTGATCTTGATATCAAGTATACGAAGCTGAATGTTAGTCAGGTTGTTGATAGTAGGACTCGAAGGAGTTGTATCCCCACTGACTTGGTGAAGAGTGGTGATTATCATCCCAATCTTGATCATAATCCTAGGGTTGGGGCATATACTGATTCGGATAAAATCAATATGGCATACTTGATTGGTTAAAGTTATGAAATGTTGGGTCGGTAATATCCAAATCAAACGAGGTCGGTGTGAAGTATGAATCACTATATGCATTGGAATAACTAAAATTATAATCGATGTCACAAAATGTCAAAAATAAAAACAAAAAATAAACAAATAATCAAAGAAAAATCTAGCCTAAGTTAGGGTAAATCTTAGACCTAGACGACTCCTAATTTGCTAGACTATCCATGGAGTATATTGCAGAATCTGACCACAAGTTAATCGTCCAGGTAGGGGCAAGACCAGTGAGAGGTATCTGTGCCTAGGCAATAGGCCTAATTATACCAAACCACTGTTCTTCGAGGTTTCTCCTCTCAATTCCCAACCTTTGACACCGATTTGAGAAGAGTCAAATTCTAATCACCTTCCCCCTTAGGTCAGTCTCCTATTGAGTCCGAGATGTCCCTAGGGCCAACGTCTACTCAATTTTAAGTAAGGATGGGTTAGTGAGTGAGAAGATGGTTTTTGGCTTAAATAAGGGTAATAACTTTCCCACCTTATCTTTTTTATAGGACAAGCCCTTAATTCGTTTTAGTGCACGCATGTAAGTATATAGCAAAAATTACACCCCAGCAATATACAAGTGTGTTTCTAAGCTATATGCAATGCAGACATACCTTGCTTTCAGCACTCTTCAACAGTAATTTAAATGTAACGAATTAAATAAATGCCTAAAATGCAATGTCTAAATATTTTTTAGCATTAACAAACAACCATATTACTGTTGAGGTTAGAACAGTGTGCAGAATATGTTAAATAGGAAAACTATCAATTTAAGTAGCTAATCTTTGAATTTCAAGCAACCTGCAAGAAACTACAGTTAGTGGTTCACCACAGATGTGAGCTCTGATGCTCTGCCTTCCTGGACAGAGACACAGAGTAGCAATATGTCTACTGCAGCTCTTAGTTTTCAAATATTAGCCCCTGCACACAAAAAAACAGAGAAGAAAAAGTTAAACCATTTAAAGTAAATCAAAAAGAAGAAAAACTTATCGTCCCTCTTCGGAAACGGTGCCAAATTTTGATCGAGCCAAATCTGCATATAAAAATACAGAGTTTGGGAACAGTGTTGGGTCCTCAATGCTGCAGTGTAACTTAGGGCTAACGGGTCGTGATCCACATGGAGGGACAGTGATAGAAGCGTTGTGTAAGTCTTCTTTCTAAATTACTATACTGGTTAAACATCTTCTTTGTTTTAATAGAAAAGAAAAGAAAATATTAAGCTAAATTAGAAGGAAAGTGGAAGGTAGAAGAAGAAGATAGTGTTGGTGTTTTGATTAATAAGTTAAAAAAAGAAAAGAAATAAGAAAAGAAAGAACATACGTTAGAGTAATTAAAGAAAAGCAAGCGACCAATTAAATTGAGTAACGATGAAGAGAAATTTGATAGTTCCATTGGCTGTCACTATCAATATAACTATCTTTAAAGAAGATTATATCTAGTGCCACTCTAAATATAATTCTTCCTTTCTTTTCTATCATAAAACTTTCCCTAATCTAAGGTATAAAGATGGCATGATTAAAAAGAAGGCATTAAAAAAAGCAGATGAAAGTAAATAAAGCAATTGAGTAAGTAAAAATAAAAAAAGGTAAATTGAAAAGAATAGAAGAACTTTTATTGAGCTGTCACCATCAATTATAAGCACTCCGTCTTCTCTTTATAATTTTTTCTCTCAATTGAAAACTACAATGAACATTTGGGAAAAAAAGAATCCTAACCCTAAAACTCTCTGTGGAGTTCTTTCATGGAGTCGTGCTCTCTGTCTTCGGGGTATGTGGGTATTTATAGGAGAAAAAGCCCGAGGATAGACGTACGAAGATAAGGGGAGCTGGCGCTCCCCCAGGTTCAAAAAGCAGGACGCGGAAACACGACTTTTGCCGCATTTTCGCGGCATTATCTTGGCTGTAGAGCTAGGGTCGATTCATTCTCTATCCTTTTATCTTCTTGAATTTTGAATATTTGCACTAGATTTGATGATTTATCTCTTTATCCTTGATATGTGTGCTTTATATACATGTTTTACATCACATTTTATGCTTATTATTTGTCACATTTAATGCTGCATGGGTATTTTGTGAGTGTTATTTTGCAGATTTTAGGTCAAGAGCAATTTAGAAGAAAAAGAGCGAAAATTGGCAAGTTGGCGATATCAAATGAATAAAAGAATGCAGAACAAGAGATCTGAAGCAGAGATAGAACATCTCAACAAAGCCCTCACGCAAAATCAGAAATTTCATAAAATCTGGGACTGAAATGGATAGTTTGGCCACCCAGCCATAGATTTCGGCCAAGCAGTCGTGGACCAGTCAACGGGAATGCCAACTCAGAGGTCAACACGAGTCAAAAATCAGAGCTTCATTACAGCCAGAAATTCGGCCCGGTAGCCGTAAGTTCAGCCAGCTGGCCGTACTTTGGCGGCAATTATAGATAGAATTTTTTCAGTAATTCGTGTAAATTAAGAAACCTAGGTTTTTATATTCGACTAGGGTTTTACTGCTCTCTGTTCTATATAAACGCCGTCAAGCCTCTTGTAAAATATACAATTTTATTCTCTCTTTTATTTTGAGCTAAAATCAATAAAATTCTGTTGTTAGCCATTAATTCTATAGTACTTTCAGCAGGAAAGTCTTCAAGGCTTCATCTTTATTGGTACTCTCTTACCTTTCTTTTACTTTCCTTTTAATTTATTCTATTCCATGATCTCTTTCAATATTATAATATGTTTTATTTTCATAGTTATGAACTAATTTTCGATAACTAGAGGCATTATGTAGGGATTGTATTGAGGGTATAAGGTTATGTTTTGTGCAAATTCTCCTATGTGTTTTATAAAGTTTAAATCTTTTATATGCTAAGTTGTTACATCTTGTGCTTTATTGTTACAATTAGTGCGCACAATTGATCAGGAGTTAGGTTAGAGTCTGAGAGGAGATAACCTAGCAACAGTTTCTAGGATTAATAACCATAACTCAAAAACGTTGAGACATAAGAGTTATGCAGTCAAGTAGGAATATCCATCACACTTAATGCATCTTTTGACTAACAATCTACTAGATCGAGAGATTGTGGATTTTAGATTTAGAAGATAGAATTGGTATTGTTCGAGAGAAGTACTGATTAGGAGAGGAAATTCTATTAGCATGAATAGGAAGAATTAGCACAAGCATAATATTTTATCTGATTACAATTACCGAAATCATTACCCTAATTCTTTTCATAATTAAATCAAACTTCTTTAGTAGTACTTTAATCACAACATCTTTCAATTAAATTAATTATTCAAATAGAACTACGAAAGATTAAGTTGATACTTGAAACAATAATCCTCGAGGGAACGATACTCTACTCACTACTATATTACTTGAAAATGATTGGTACACTTGCCATTCGATTTCGCACATCAAGTTTTTGGTGCCGTTGCCAGGGATTGTATAATTTTCAATATCAACAATATCTATTACTGTTCTACTTTGAATTTTGTCTACAGATTTAACATAAATTTTTTTTTCTCTGCAGGTTACAGGGAGGTACATTAACGTGCAGCAGAAAGTCTAACTAATGGTTATAACTTAAAGCGCTTCTTGGAAGACAACCAAAGTTTTCTAACTTTTTTTATTATTTTTCTATTTTTAATTTTCTTTAGTACTAATTTGTGTCTTTTGTATGTCAGTACCCCCCTCTGTAGACCGATCCAATACTCCCAGATGAATCACAAAATCACCACAAATATGAGCACCAGAAGACAGAGCATCAAAGGACCAGAAGTTCGGCCGGGCAGCCGAACTCTGGTGGGCATTTTATCAGAAATTTTTCAGGTGTAAGCTTTTCGAATTACTTATTTTTTCTGGTTCTGTTTCCGAGATATGTGGTTTTCACAATTGCTTTGTTTTATGATAAATCAGATCTTGATTTAATAATTGATTTCTTTTTCAAATTTGAAAATTTTGGGTGATTCTCAATCTGGATTTTGTGCATGGAGACATGCCAAGGTTTAGGTATGGGGGAGGGGTCTAGGATTTTTCTTTTTATTTTACTTTTTCTTTATTTTTAGGTTAGAATTTTTTTATTTATTTCTTTTATTTTTAGGATTTTTCTTTTTCTTACTAACTGAAAAAAATTAAATTTCAGTAAGTTTACCTAATTGTAAGGGATTTAGTAACCATGTAACTTGAATTGGATAAGGAATATCAATTTGATAGAATTTTACAGTTTTTGAGTAGAGATGAAAAATTTCAAATATTATTGCCATCTAGAATTTATCCATGTGAATATGCATCTTATATACACTTAAATAGTTTAAACTTGGGATAAAAAGGTTTACTTAATACTTGAAAAAAAATAATAAATTATTGATTAGCTAGATACTTTGGCCTCAAGAAGCCTTTATATTTACGCGAAAGATAATTAGGTAAGTTGAAAAAAGAAATATATAATAACAAGTCTAATGATCAATTAGTTAGGTATCTTGGCCTTGAGAAGCCTTGATATTTACATGAAAGAGAATTAAATTAGTTATATATATGATGAAAAAAATAGAAGTGCTTAAAGGATAACGAAGTGGTAATACTTCAAAACTTCTATGAAAAAAAATTGAAGTATGTAAGTTTGAATCAAAATTCTAAGTTAAGAACTATACACATTCATGAAGATGCATAGGATCATAAAACTTAGGAAGGATTGTGATATAAGCTAAGATTTGAAAATCTCTACAAAGTAGATGATAGAATTCTTGATAAGAGATTAAACTTGATAATGAGAGTTTATGCTAACTAGAGAACTTATACATTAATGATGCTTACCACTCCAAAAATATTTTGTTTTTCTTTATTTTTATCTTTCTTTTTCTATTTTCTTTATTTTTGGTTATCCTTATTTTTGGTTATCATTTTTATTTTAATCTCTTCTTACCTTTTAAATTCTTTCACCAAATTCTGTGGGTGTAATTCACTGAAAACTCTCACAAGACAACACTCATCCACTAGGGTAACTTAGGGGTTTAACGGCTTATTGCACATGCTAAGTGCAATCATGAGTCCTACGAAAGTGAATTAGGATTTTATTTTGGATATTTAGTTTTTTTTCTTTTAGATTAGGATTTTGCTCGAGGACTGGCAAAAAGTAGGTATGAGGGCGTGATGTGTGTGCCTTATATAAATGTTTTACATCACTTTTTATGCTAATTATTTGCCATTTTAATACTGCATGGGTATTTTGTTAGTGTTATTTTGCAGATTTTAGGTCAAGAGCAATTTAGAAGAAAAATAGAGAAAATTGACAAATTGGAGATATCAAATGAACAAAAAAATGCAGAACCTGAGGTCTGAAGTAGAGATGGAACATCTCAACAGAGTCTTCACGTAAAATCAGAAATTTCACAAAAATCTGAGATTGAAATGGACTAAGAGTTCTGCCACCTAGCTGTAAATTTCGGCCAAGCAGCCGTGGACCAGTCAACAGGAATGCTAACTCAGAGGTCAACACGAGTTAAAAAGTGGAGCTTCATTACAGCAAAAAGTTCAGCCCGGTGGCCATACTTTGGCGGCAATTGTGAATAAAATTTTTCTAGTAATTCGTGTAAATTAAGAAACCTAAGTTTTTGTATTCGACAAGGGTTTTACTGCTCTCTATTCTATATAAACATTACCAAGCCTCTTGTAAAATATACATTTTTATTCTCTCTTTTATTTTGAGCGAAAATCAATAAAATTTTGCTGTTATCCATTAATTCTCAGAGTACTTTCAGCATGGAAGTCTTCAAGGTTTCATCTTTATTGGTGGCTCACTTACCTTTCTTTTACTTTTCTTTTAATTTATTCTATTCCATGATCTCTTTCAATATTATAATGTGTTTTATTTTCATAGTTATGAACTAATTTTTCATAACTAGAGGCACGATGTAGGGATTGTATTGAGGGTATAAGATTATGTTTTGTGCAAATTCTCCTATGTGTTTATAAAGTTTAAATTTGTTACATGCTAAGTTGTTAAATCTTGTACTTTATTGTTACAATCGGTGCGCACAATTGATTAGGAGATTAGGTTAGAGTCAGGGATAAGCTAGCAACAACTTATAGGGTTAACAACCATAACTCGAAACATTGAGACGTAAGAATTGTGCAGTCAAGTAGGAATATCTATCACACTTAATGCATCTTCTGACTAACAATCTACTAGATCGCGAGATTTTGGATTTTAAATTTAGAAGATAGAATTGGTATTGTTCGAGAGAAAGTACTGATTAGGATAGGGAATTTTGATTGTTACCATGAATAGGATGAATCAGCACAAGCATAATATTTTATCTGATTACAATTACCAAATCATTACCCTAGTTCTTTTTATAATTAAATCAAACTTCTTTAGTAGTACTTTAATCACAACATCTTTCAGTTAAATTAATTATTCAAATAAAACTAGGAAAGATTAAGTTGATACTTGAAACAATAATCCTCGAGGGAATGATACTCTACTCACTACTATATTACTTGAAAATGATTGATACACTTGCCATTCGATTTCGCACATCAATCCTCAGCGAAACTGATATGGTTTTCAAATAATCTATTTTCTCTTAAACTTTGATGATATTATCTTAACTGATATATTCAGTTTTTAGATAAGATAGCTTTTGAATTTAAATCAATCCCCCTTCTTTTAAATTTTTGAGATTTAATTAGATAAATCTGTCAATCTCTCTCTTTTCTTCTTTAATTACCCTGCACGTCACTAGATATGAAAATAAATCAAATAGCAAAGTTTTTTTTATAAAATAAATGCAGAAATATGACACAAGTGATGTTAAATATGCAATATACGTGTACGATCAAGTATGATAGTTGTGTCTATTTCAAGCAGAATGATGATCCAATATATTTGCTATTATATGTGAATGATATGATGATTGCTGTGAGAAACATGACACATGTTCAGAACCTTAAAGCTCAGCTAAAGAAGTAATTTGACATATAGGATTTGGGAGAAGTCAAGAAGATTTTAGGCATGGAGATCACTCAAGACAGAGGCGCGGGCAGACTTTGGCTATCACAGGAGAACTACGTTCTCAAGGTGTTAGCGAGATTCAACATGATAGAAGAAAGACCAGTCACCACTCTTTTGGCTTGTCACTTCAATTATCCTCTAAGCAGTATCCACAACCACCGAAAGAGGAGGAAGAGATGTCTTGAGTACCATATACCAATGTGGTGGGATCACTCATGTATGCTATGGTTTGCACCTAGGCCTGACTTGGCCTATGCAGTTAGTACAGTAAGTCAGTTCATGTCAAATTCAGGAAAGCAACATTGAGAAGCGGTAAAGTGTGTGCTACGATATCTGGGAGGGACTGCGGGACTGGGCTTGGTATTTTAGTGATTGAAAACGGAGAAGCCTAGGGTACTACAAGGCTATGTTAATGTCGATTATGCAGGAGATCTTGATCAGTAAAGATCTATGACGGGTTATGTGTTCATAGTAGCTGAGTGTATCATTAGTTGGAAGGCAGAGTTGCAAGATACATTTGCTCTTTCAACGACAGAGGCGGAGTATATGGATGTAGTTGAGGCATCGAAGGAAGCTTTATGGTTGAGAGGATAAGTTAAGACGTTCAGTATCATATATGATTCAGTTCATGGTCATTGCGACAGTCAGAGTGTGATTTATCTCGCAAAAGATCACAAGTATCACAAGCGGACGAAGCACATTGATGTGAAGTATCACAAGATAGTCAGTGGGTCATGGTGATAAGGTGATTATTTAGTAAAGATCAACATGAAGAAAAATCCAGCGGATATGATGACGAAGACCGTCTAAGTAGAGAAGTTTAGAGCATCTCTAAACTTCATCAAGATTCTCCAAAGGTAAAGTGGAGAACGAACTTTTGGGAGGGAGTCATGTGTAGTCACAAAAAGGGGAACAAAGCAAGGTGACGGAGGACAATTTCTACAAAGGGGCTCAATGAACATGAGTCAAGATGGAGATTGTTAGTATTTAGAGTACTTTATATTCATTGAAAAAGAATCATGGATAAGATGGAGGTGTAATAAACTTCAGAAATCAAGCTTGGACATGTACAGGTTCTATGCATGTTGATTAGTCGACTAATAGGTGTTATTAGTCAACTACATTCTGAGGTAGTCGATTAGTACTGGGTATAGTCGACTAGGCCCTGCAAATAGAGAGTTAGGTTCTCGGATTGTGTTACAGTAGTCGACTAATATTGTGGTATAGTCGACTAATACCTAGCCCTAGTCGACTAATGTCGGGCTCAGGCAATTTCCTAATATGGTTCTATTTCTAGTTTGGATTGGATTAGGGTTTCCTTCTTTCTCTGAGGCGGTGCTGATTGGATTGTTCAAGATTGGGTTGGACTAGGATCATCCTAGGTCCTATATAAACCCCTTAGGTTTGCCTTTTAAAGGTGTGTCAAGAACAAAAGAGATTTTCACCATTGAGAGATGTAAGAGAGAGATAATTATTTTAATTCTTATATTTTCTTCTCTTTTTTCAATAAAGATTTTTCCCCTCCTCCATGTGGACGTAGGCACGTCACCGAACCACATTAAATCTGGTGTTTCTTAGATTCTTGTGGTTATTATTTTTTTTCTTGCTAGTGGTAGATCCGTTCCACAGTTTCTGCTATAGAGCCATTAATTCGGTGTTTCTCTGTTATTTGATCGATGATAGATCACAACTAAGAGGAGATTGGGGGAGGAGAGGGGGAGGCTGGGGAGGGGAAGGGAAGCGGGTGAGGCCGGAGAGGGGAGAGGGTGGCCGGGGAGGGAGGAAGGAGAATAAAGGGGCATTTTGGACTTTTCACCAAGGATGAAATTGTAAAAAAGTTAATGGCATACTTATAATATTTTTTAGGGTGCCTTCATCATTCTTTGGGGTGGAAATGTCTGTTCCCTTCAAGAAGCCATCCAGGCCTGAAGAGAACTGTTTGGGGATCTTGTTAATATAGACAAAACAAAGCAGAATGAAACTACTATAAGTTATGTAGGGAACTTGTAGAATACAAGTGGATTTTGTTTCCTTTTTTTCCTTCCACCGCCACCCTTTTTCCCTTCCACCGCCAAAACCTCGTTCTCAGTATTTAATTGATTGACTGATTCATTGTATCCAGTCTATTTATTTTTTAAATATATTCTTTTTCTTTCACCTTTGTTTGGGCTTCAGCATGCCAAGAACATAGATCACAAACACACACACACACACAAAGAGAGGTAGACCAAGATTTTTGAGGTTCGGTAAGATGCCTACGTTCCCAGGGCAGAAGAGAGATCTATTGATGATTTATACAAGATACAAGAGGATTATAATTGGTTCTCTCAAGAACTTTCAGGAGAAATCAACCCCCTAAAAATGGGTTCACATACTCTATTTATAGAGAGAAGAAAAAACCCCAAATCAGCTCCAGGTCAGGTCCAAAAATTGTTCTGACCCGACTGTCGGTCAATCGGTCGGTCGACCGACCCAAGTGTATGGTCGACTGCTCGCTTAATCGCGCTAAGTCATGCAACATTGCAGGACTTACTGGAAATATCGACCGACCAGCCGGTCTACTGACCATGGGTTTCTCTCCTCTCTATCAACTTCGGTCGACCGAGCCGTCAACCGATCCAAGCCTTGTGCATGTCGATCAACCGTCCGGTCGACCGAAATCCTGTCATAGAGTTTTAAAAACTCTATCTCCTGTTTTTACCCCCTCTCTACATTCTCCACCTCAGTGAAGATTTTTCAAATCTGAGCCGAACTCTAATGAACACCTGGCGAAATCGACACAAGATCTTAGCGAAATCGACACACGATCTAGGCTTAAGCGCTCCAGACGAAATTGACACACGATCTCGGCGAAATTGACACACGATCTCGGCTTGGCCGAATGGACCAACTGGTTCCTGAAACAAATTGCCAGTACACATACAATTGATTTTAAATGATCACACCGGATCCAAATTGAGTTTGTCGTCCCCTCAGGCAACTCTCTCCAAACTCCAATATCAATTGTAAAGATTCCAAATTTCAGCTCAGCCATCCAAATGGAATGCACTATACATGCCTTCCCAACACTCCACAGAAGAGAATCAATACCATATGAGCCGAAAACGAACGTGTCTACAACTCAGCAACTGAATGGAACACTATTCCAAATGACCTCAAGAAGAATACAACATGAGCCAACAATGACTAAACAACTGACTGGAACGCCAATCCAAATGTCTTCATGCTGGTCTAACCAAATCTGAGTAGACCACACCAAATGCCAACACCTGCTCAACAAACTGGATACACGCCCCATTATGCAAGCTCAACTATCTTCTCAGCAAAAATTAAATGTTCATTGAGATTATAACACTTCACCTCTACGTGAAGTCTAACTCTTCACCTCTACGCGAAGTCCAAATCTGCTTCCGCTGCCAATTCTCGAAAACCCAATAACCCAAATAGCTTCATACAGGTTGGCTGCACCACCAAACGGCTGCGCCATCACGACTGCCTATGTACCCTCTGATCAAGGGATCAAGCTTCTCGTAGTTCAATCAAATGAGCTCCACCGAGCTCAATCAACTCTTTTCTTTGCTGCAACGAACCCAACTGGCTGAGTCATGTGAACCTCATCGACATAAGATACATGCTTCTTTACAACCCACCTTCGTGGATTCCCTTTGGTTCTTTTAGCTGCATCTGAACCATCTTTTTCAACAAGCTCAGTATTTATATCAGCTAATCGATCTCCACCCGGTGTCATGACTGATGGAATCCCAAACGATACTGAACCAACTAGACAATGTGGAGTAGCATCAACCTCCACCCTCTGCGATACTACTTTGATCTTCCTCATCTCCACCTGCCCGGAGACGGTAGGCTTCATAACTGAAGCCTAACTAATGTGACATGCATGCTCTAGATAAACCCTCTGTTTTTTGGATCCTATAACTTGTAGCCTTTCAAATCTTCTTTGTGTCCCAAAAACACCAATTTGTTCACTTTAGAATTCAACAAGTCTTTCTTGACAACAACATATGCCGGAAAACCAAATACTCTAAGCAAACCATGATTACGAGTAGCTCCACCTAACCAAATCTCCAACGGAGTCTTACCTTCTATTGCAGTCGTCGGTAGCCTACTCAAGAGATGACTAGCATGCACAATCACCTCAACTTAAAACGATTTGTCCAACGATGTAGTAAATAACAAATACTGAACATTCTCCGGTAAGGTACGGTTCATCTCTTTGGTTACACCATCTTTTTCATCTGTAAAGTGGGTTTCAATACCATTGTTCTGGCCAAATTGCAGGAAAGAATTCTTGTACTCTCTAACATGATCATACCAGAGCACCTTGATCTTCTTACATGTCTGATTTTCCATCAGCTCCTTCCACTTCACCAACAACTATAGGGCTTCAACTCTTTGTCTCATCAGGTATACCTAACAACGCCTATAATAATCATCTACAATAGAGACAAAGTACTTATGGCCTCCAAGTGATGCAGACTTGGTAGGACCCCAAACATCCACGTGAACCAACTCAAGAAGACCAAGTAAATGGTGAGTATCGGTGCTGAATTTCACCTTCTTCTTGTCCAAAACACTACTGTCACGTGCTTCAAGAAGGCAAGTCGATGCACCTCCCAATGCTTGATCTGACTTCAAACCAACTTATTTGTGCCCACTGTGCCATGATCTGATAGAATCGCCATCCAACTGTCCTGAAGACGCTAATTCAGTAACCACACTATCCATCAAGTAGTACAAATTGTTGCGTCTAATGCTCTTCAGAATAGCTAACGAGCCACTAAACATCTTGAGAACGCCTTCTCCAAGAGTCCCTCTAAGGCCCTCCGCTTCCAAGGCTCCAACTGAAATTATAGTCTTCGCATGCTAGGAATATATCTCACCTCCTTTAACTCTCTCAATGTCCCATCATACATCCTGATATGAACTGTAACCTTACCAACTAACCGGCATATGTGATCGTCTCCCATGGACATCAAACCGCCATCCAACTCCTCAAAGCTAGCAAACAACTCCCTTCTGGGACAAATATGGTAGGTAGAGCACGTATCCAATACCCACTCAAACGTATCTGAATGACAACCTGATAGTGTAATAGAAAGTGAAAAGCAAGAAGAGTGAGAATCATTTCCATCTGACCTCACAACATTGGTCTCTAATCGTGAATCCTTCTTTAACTTATTGTGCCTTGGACAATCACTTTTTCAGTATCATTTCTCTTTATTGAAGGCACACTGATCCTTATCCAATTTGTGATTACGAACCATGAGCTTTCAATTGGATTTTTGCTGATTTTCTCTTTTTCAGTTTAGACTATTTCCTCTTGTAGTCAATTCCTCTGCCGATGTGTCACTGGTAGAACATTTCTTGTCTTCCTCCTTAATTCAAGGTTCACAAGAGCAGCGGTCACCTCATTATAGCTAAGGGATGTCCTCCTATTGATCAAGGTAAGTACAAAAGGTCTCATATCCCTCATCGGAGAGAGAACTCAATAATATCAACTCTTTATCTTCATCCCCGAACACTACATACAAATTTGACAAATCTGCGAGACGCTTCGTGTAATTGCTGATGTGATCACTAATAGAGATTCCACCTTTCAACTGAAAACGGTAAAGTCTCATCTTCAAATGCAAGCGATTCTCGATGCTTTTCGTCAAGTACTTGCTCGCTAGAATCTCCTAAATCGAATTCACAGAAGTCTCATTCATCACATCATACTTTAGATCTTGTGTTAAGCAAGACATAATAACGCCACACGCTGTCATATTCATCTTCTTCCAAACTTTCTCATCTACTTCTGCTTGTCTCTCTTGAAGCTCAAGAGTATCCTCCAATTCTGCGCATTCAACGCATTTATTACCTCGTATCTCCACAATTCAAAATTGTTTGTGTCATCAAACGTCACCACATTTATCTTCATGTGATGAACATTCTGAATATTTTTTACTACAAAAGAATCACTCCCAATGGATGTTTCTCTGGCCATTTGCCCAATATTCTCAACCACGCAAATGGAACAAGTATGGAATGAAGTTACAAATGATAAAGTTCAGATTTTTTACTTTAACTAAAATCCCACGGATGAGTTTCTAATTGATCTCTCCACCAAGATTGAAGACGAGATCCAATACGGTAAAAATCTGATATTTATCCAACCGAAGCTTCTAATCTCTAAAATTCAAGCTTCAAATCAAAATTCACTCCACCAAACGATTGTAGAAAAGATCCAATCCGATAAAAATTCAATTTTTTATGCGATAAAAATCTGATTTTTATCCAATAAAAACTTCAGATCTAGAAAATTCAAGCTTCCAATCAATAACTTGATCCATCAAACATATCCCAAACTTGCCTAGAGCTCTAATACCACTTGTTGGGGCTGGAGTATGCTAAGAACACAAATCCTAGATCACAAATACACACACAAAGAGAGAGAGATCAAGATTTACGAGGTTCGACAAGATGTCTACGTCTCCGAGGCAGAAGAGAGAGATCTATTGATGATTTACACAAGGTACAAGAGGATTACAATTTATTCTCTCGTGAAATTTCACCAGAATTCAACCCTCCTAAAAATAGGTTCACATCCTCTATTTACAGAGAGAAGAAGAAACCTCCAAATTAGCTCCAGGTAGGGTCCGGAAACAGTTTAGCTCCGACTGTTGGTCGATCGGCCAGTCAATTGACCCAAGTGTGCGGTCGACCGCCTGGTCGACCGCGCAAAGCCCTGCAACATTGTAGGACTTACTGGAAATGTCGGTCGACTGGCCAGTCAACCGACCAATGGGTGTCTCTCCTCTCTATCAACTTCAGTCAACCGATCCAAGTCTTGTGCATGTCGGTCGATCGCCCGGTCAACCGAACTCCTGTTAGTTTAAAAAACTCTCTCTCCTGTTTTTGCCCCCCCCCCCCCCCCCCCCCCCCCCCTCTCTCTACAACCTAGTATATTGTTTCTTTATTCACTTTGATGTTAATATATTTTTCACTTTGATGTTAATATATTCTTGTAGAGAATGAAAGAACTGAGAAAGCCTCATTTTGGCTGTATATATACAAATCTTGTGTACGCGGGAGCAAATTGACATCAGGAGTTCATTCTATGAAGTGTTTAGGTCTCAAGTCCTATCAATATGTTATTATTAGTTAATTATGCTGAAGTGCAACTGAGCCTGTTTGTACTTTGTAGCTTAGCGTTTGCAATACAGAACGTAATTACTTTTAAAGCTCAGACATTATTCATGGTCATATTACACAAAGTTAATTCGATCTTGGTCGTCTCTCCCATTGCAGCAGGCTTCACATTCCAGTGATCTGTGAGTTGAAGAACTTGAAAGGGATAAAAATTTGAAGATTTGAAACACAAAGTGAAATGGGTTTGTTGAGAGGAGGAGGTTTAATATTGAGAAGGTGGAGGAGAAAGGACAGATGTCATTTTGGTTGGGACAAGATAAAGAGACGTTGGAGATGAAAAATTGAGAGTAAATGAAGAGTAGGTTGAGAGAAATCAGCTTTTAGAAAGAGAAACGAAGAAGAGGGCGTATTTTCATAATTTTACATCTTATTTTATAGTTTTAGAAATCTTCTTCTTACTTGTAAACGGGAAAAACTAACGGAGAGGGCATTTTGTTCAATCTTATAACATTTTGGGGGTTGATACGAAAATATGAAGATTTTGAGAGTGAATACAGAATTTAGAAATATTTATGTCTATATGAAAAGAACCCTAAAAATAACTTTGCTTTAGTGTCATGCTGCAATGACAAGAAGTCTGAGGAGAGAAATATAGTGCAAATAAAGGGCATAAAAACATGATACTGATTATGTATACTATTGTTTTTGGAGTAAAAATTGGCAAACCGGCATGTTTCTTTAAAAAAAATGCAATGTAACATACATACGACTTGCTATACTATTTTTTTCAAAACATCTTGCTTTTAAGTAAAACACAACAAATATAAACATCATCATGCAAAGCTAGTTAAAGCTATTAAAATTGAATGTACACAAAGAAAGTTAACATCCAAATTTAAAATGAAAAATAAAGACGAAGAAAAAAAAAAACTCTAACCTCTCTTTATTTAGATTATAGACTCAAAGCCCATTATGGTTTAGCCTGTATTCGTTCGACACACGTTTTTGCAGCCCAACATCTTGTGGGCTGAGAAAATGGTGACCCAGGCCCAATTACATGATTGGAATCGAGAGATGTCTCAAAGGTGAGCCATATAAAATGCAAGCAGAGCAGAGGTTAGGTTGTATAAAATATTTGCAGGGAATCAATCATCAATCATCCCAATGTTTGGGGTTTTGAACAAATCCGAGGCTGCGAGTCGAGGATGCGAGTTTGTGTTTCTTGTTGATCATCGCCATGAAATGCAATGCTCTAAGGTTGGCAGACTATGGACTTTATTTTCTTTGAATTTGATCTGTATGCACAAAATATGCGGTCACTATTTTCGATGTAAGATAAAATTATGCAAAGGAATGTAAAATTTTGCCATTTTTAAAGAATATAGAATGCATGTTTGCTTGGAGCTAGATTTGCTATGGTTGCCCACCAAGTGTTTGATGTGTGGGCTGAGAGAGCTAAAAATCCATGTTTTGTCATGTATGCACGTATGCTTTACTGGGCTGTAAATTACTCTGTTGTTTGATTTTGATAGAGACATTGTCTCCAACTTAGGTGCAATGTTTGATGTATTTAAGGACGCTACAATATATAGTGAAATAGTCCATTTGGAAATACTTTGATCATGCCTCAACATATTGTTGGATCCATTAGGGACAACTTTCTGCATGAGATTTCATCATCTGGGAGTAGCCTTGACACATGTTGAAGGAGACAATGAGAGAGAAACTGATAGCTATTATTAATGTGGTATAAGATTAGATGTTGGTATTGATTTATGATTTCGTGGCTTGAGATTTAGTTTCAGGGTTAATGGAGCTAAGAGAGGGATTCAATGCTGTACTCAGAGGCTCATTAATGTGGGTTCTTAGGTATAGTTATGCCGTGAGGCAGACACAGATGATTGTGTAGAATGCATGAAAAGTTTTTAGAAGCCTTAAGAACTCCATTTTCTCTTGTGTCTTAGGGTTTTTGAAAATTTTATGCACTGATTAATCATGCAAGATAAATTAGAAATAAAACAAAGATATCAGAGGTCTTGGCAGCTAGTGACACGGAGCGGGGAAGCGAACGACATTGGCTAGATTTTGTTCTAGCGCCAACTAACCCTGAAAGAATCTTCAGATAGAAAACATACTCGAATCCACGAGTACAACACTTGAATCCACGAGCAATTTACTCAAATCCACGAGCAAAGTTAGCAACTCGAATCTACAAGCAATTTAAGAGGAAAACTCAAAGTTTATTAATCAAAAGCTAATGCAAATAAAGAATACAAGGGCCTTTTTATAGGTTTATAAAAGAGTCCTAATCTATTTAGGAAATCTAAATTCAAAATAAAGAAAGATAAAATCAATTGGAGTCCAATTTGAATCTGGAAACAAAATCCTAAACTAACTCAGAATTGGGTTGATACTCGTCTAGCGGTCGACCACTAGGTCTTCTCAGCATGGCCGATCAACGAGCAGTTAACGGCTATGAGACTAGGCTCTTTGATCTTACACCTGCTTTTGGTAGGTCGACCGGGCGGTTAACCTGGAGGCTGACACTTTGTTTTCTTCTTCTGGTCAGTCAATCGGACAGTCAATCGACAGCCTGTGTCTTTTTGTCCTCCTCTATGTTGCTCCTCTTTGTTATCAGTCGGTCGACCAGGAAATCGACTGACGTCTTCATTTGGATTTTTCGGTTGACCGGGCGGTTGACCGAGGCTTCCGTTCAGTGTCTCCCTCTTCAAAGGAACTCGTCCTCGAGTTCTTATTGTTGGAAAGAGAGTTTACTGATGGGGAAGTTGATAAGGATCGTCGAGGGGTCGTCGAGTGATCGCCGAGGAAGTCGACGACGA
Source organism: Agave tequilana (assembly GCA_038442645.1). Classification (NCBI taxonomy): domain Eukaryota; kingdom Viridiplantae; phylum Streptophyta; class Magnoliopsida; order Asparagales; family Asparagaceae; genus Agave; species Agave tequilana. The sequence continues at coordinate 66,491 of JAVJIF010014682.1, forward strand.
AGACGAAGGGAAACAGCAGCAGAAAACAAGCCAACAGCAGCAGGTGTAGGTTGGCCGGTCGACCGGCCCGGTCGACTGGCCTGCAGTATCAGAAGCTCGGTCGACCGGCCCGGTCGACCGGCGTGCACAACGTGCACAAGTTGGAGCTCGGTCGACCGGCCGGTCGACCGACTGAAAGTACCCAACTCTCTGTTGGGCACCCGGTCGACCGCCCGGTCGACCGGTGGAAGGGTCGGTCGACCGCCCGGTCGACCGACAAGCGGGTGCGGGCTGCGAGTGCAGATTTGAAAATCTGTTTGTATTTAAGGGGTTGGCTGTTTTCTAGGGTTTGAATCTTGTAGAAGATCCTTGAGAAGGAACTTGCTGGAGCTCTCTTGCACTCAAAGAGGCTGCTAGCAATTGTAATCTTCTTCTCTAGTAAATTAATCTCTCTCTGATTGCCCCCGAGGACGTAGGCGTTGAGGCCGAAACTCGTTAAATTGTTTGTTTGCGCTTGTGCTTTCTTCTGGTGATTGTTTTGTGCTGTTTGAGATTGTTCTCTGTGCTTGGGAGATTCAGGGGATCCTCATCTGGGTTGTTGTCGCTGCTGGGCACAACAAGTGGTATCAGAGCTTCCCAGGTTTCGCTTGGGATTTCTGAAGATTCGGAGGGCTCGAGATCTGATTCGGTGGAGATCGTGTGTCGATCTCAGATCAGAGGTATTGGTGTTCGTGGGATCGTGTGTCAATCTCAGAAGGACGCAAGGAGGGCTCGTGGAATCTGTGGTGGAGTAGATCCGGAGTGAAACTCGATCTAGGGTTTCAAGGGAAAGGTAAAAATCCAATTTTTATCTGAGTATAGATCTATTTCAGTTGGTTGATTTTTCGCATAGATAGAGGATCAAGAAATCTCAATGGCAGAAGAAATTGCGTCAGTTAAGACCATGCATCCTCACCCGAGGATCGACGCGGTAAAGTTCAATGGTACAAATAACTTCGCGATGTGGAGGTGTGAGGTTATGGATGCCTTGAATGCATCGAACCTCGAAGATACACTCCTATTGGAAAAGAAGAGGAGCACGACCACTGATGAAGAGTGGGCAAAGATGAACAGGTCGGCATGTGGGTTGATACGTTCATGTTTGTCGCAAGACATAAAATATCTTGCACAACATGAGACGTCGGCGAAGCATCTGTGGGATACCCTTGAGAAGAAATACCTCACGAAGAGTGTTGAATCCAGGTTGCAGCTTAAGAGTAAGCTGTATCAGTTTCGGATGAAGAAGGGGAGCACAGTGAATGAGCACATCAACCGATATACCAAACTTCTTACAGATTTGATAAACTTGGATGTCGTGGTAGAAGAGGAAGACAAGTCGGTCATCCTCCTGAACTCACTCCCGGCGGAGGAGTATGAGACAAAATATTTGCAGGGAATCAGTCATCAATCATCCCAATGTTTGGGGTTTTGAACAAATCCGAGGCTGCGAGTCGAGGATGCGAGTTTGTGTTTCTTGTTGATCATCGCCATGAAATGCAATGCTCTGAGGTTGGCAGACTATGGACTTTATTTTCTTTGAATTTGATCTGTATGCACAAAATATGCGGTCACTATTTTCTGTTGTAAGATAAAATTATGCAAAGGAATGTAAACTTTTGCCATTTTTAAAGAATATAGAATGCATATTTGCTAGGAGCTAGATTTGCTATGGTTGCCCACCAAGTGTTAGATGTGTGGGCTGAGAGAGCTAAAAATCCATGTTTTGTCATGTACTTTACTGGGCTGTTAATTAGTCTGTTGTTTGATTTTGATAGAGACATTGTCTCCAACTTAGGTGCAATGTTTGAAGTATTTAAGGAGGCTACAATATATAGTGAAATAGTCCATTTGCAAATACTTGATCATGCCTCAACTTATTGTTGGCTCCACTAGGGACAACTTTCTGCATGAGATTTCACATCATCTGGGATTAGTCTTGAATTGATGACTTGATATCTTACACATGTTGAAAGAGACAATGAGAGAAAGAAACTCATAGCTATTTTTAATGTGGCATAAGATGAGATGTTGGTATTGATTTATGATTTCGTGGCTTGAGATTTAGTTTCAGGGTTAATGGAGCTAAGAGAGGGATTCAATGCTGTACTCAGAGGCTCATTAATGTGGGTTCTTAGGTATAGTTATGCCGTGAGGCAGGCACAGATGATTGTGTAGAATGCATGAAAAGTTTTTCGAAGCCTTAAGAACTCCATTTTCTCTTGTGTCTTAGGGTTTTTGAAATTTTTATCCACTGATTAATCATGCAAGATAAATTAGAAATAAAACAAAGATATCAGAGGTCTTGGCAACTAGTGACACAGATCGGGGAAGCGAACGACACTAGATCTCGTTCTAGCGCCAACTAACCATGAAAGGATCTTCAGATAGAAAACGTACTCGAATCCACGAGCACAACACTTGAATCCGCAAGCAATTTACTCAGATCCACGAGCAAAAACAACTCGAATCTACAAGCAATTTAAGAGGAAAACTGAAAGTTTATTAATAAAAAGCTAATGCAAATAAAGAATACAAGGGCCTTTTTATAGGTTTATAAAAGAGTCCTAATCTATTTAGGAAATCTAAATTCAAAATAAAGAAAGATAAAATCAATTGGAGTCCAATTTGGATCCGGAAACAAAATCCTAAACTAACTCAGAATTGGGCTGATACTCGTCTAGCGATCGACCACTAGGTCTTCTCAGCATGGCCGATCGACCGAGCGGTTAACCGGCTATGAGACTGGGCTCTTTGATGTTACACCTACTTTTGGTAGGTCGACCGGGCGGTTAACCTGGAGGCTGACACTTTGTTTTCTTCTTCTGGTCAGTCAATCGGGCAGTCAATCGACAGCCTGTGTCTTTTTGTCCTCCTCTCTGTTGCTCCTCTTTGTTATCAGTCGGTCGACCAGGCAATCGATTGACGTCATCATTTGGATTTTTCGGTCGACCGGGCGGTTGACCGGGGCTTCCGTTCAGTGTCTCCCTCTTCAAAGGAACTCGTCCTCGAGTTCTTATTAAATTGACTGCATGGGGATATAAGTGAAGACGCTTTTTCTCTTGTAGATCTTGAAATAGGTAGCATTAGCATCATAGCAATTCTCTTGGCCTTCCAAATAAATATATAAATATTCTCTTTACTTTTGTAGGTCGCGTCAACATCATGTTACCATGCCAGCCTCCCCAAAGAAACATGACATTTGTCTATATCAACAACATCACAAACAACGAATTCTTGATAGTACTTGCCAATGGAAATGGGAATATGACATAGATCTGTAACCATAATAGAGAGGCCTTTCTTGATCCACCCAATGATGTAGGGATGATGATGCGGTTTCGTCTCTAACTTCAAATGATATACAAGTGCTCTAGACACAATGTTCAGCATCCATTGTCGGTGATGAGATTGCATACTTTGCCCTTGACCGAACACCTTAAGTAGAAGATTTGATATCATTGTGTGGTATTAGGGAACTTCTGGTTGCATAGTAATTTCTAAACAACATAAGCTACGGGATTTCCATATTCTTCGGTAAAGTCAGAGTCTTCAGGCTCAGTTTCAATTTGCACTTTGCCTTCTTCATAGCCATGTTGACTTGCCTCCTCTTTGGGCACTCATTTGATTTGTGTCTAGATTCACCACACTTGTAACACTTGCCGATCTCAGGCTTGGTGTAGGAATTTTTTTTTCTCTTTACTGTGGTGGTTATTGCTGGTGCTGAAACATAGGCTTTGAACGTCTGCTGAGTTGGCGGTTGGTCGACCGTCGTGGAACTCGGTTGAATTCCTTCGCCACCTAATGGTTCATCGATTAACATCGGACGCCTAAAAGATGGAGCTCTGCTGTGTAGTCTCTCAATCTTCATGCCTTTGTTGTGGGCTTCATCAACGAAAAACACGTCGTGAAGGATCACATGTTCTTGGATGGGGTATTTAGACCACTGATGTACTTTGCCGCTTGTTGTTCTTCTGTCATGGATAGATCGCATCGTGAGGAAAGGCGATAGAACTCATCCGTGTATGCTGCAACAGTCCTGGTACCTTATTTACAATGTTCAAATTGATTGTAAAGACATTGTTGATAGTCGGGTGGAAGGAATCTAGCTTGTAAAAGTTGCTTCATGCATCTCCATGTCATCACGGATGGTTTATCTTGGCCCCTCCTCGTGATCTGCAATTGGTCTCACAATGCGGCTGCTTTCCCTTTGAGTTTGTGGGCCACGAACCTGACATGCTTCTCCTCGGGAACGTAAGCCATGTCGAAGAACTTCTCTACTTCATAGACCCAGTCCAAGAAGGATTCAATATTAAAGTTTCTAGTAAAAGAAGAAATCTCGACTTCAATGTATATTCACTAGGACTTGGATAATCTCTTCTTGTATCATGATTAGAATAGGAAAATCTCCCTCTCTTGTTAGGATTAGGATTAGCTATCCGCCTAAAGCCTCGCCCGTAAGCCATCTCTCCATTATAAGCTCTGTCATCAAAGCCATCTCCTTAATAAAGGGATTGTTCAATTCTTTCTCCTTGGAAAGATCTTCGTATTGGAAATTTCGTAGAGGACGTTTTGATGGTGGTGATGATTGTTATGGCTGATATGCTGAAAGTTGATATGGTGGTAATTGGTGTGGTGGAGGTTGATGTTGATATGGGGGTGGTTGATATGGTCACTAGTAGAAAACTGCTAGTTTACGCTGGAAAATTTGCGTCAGAAAATATTTCAAAGCAATTTTTGCGTCGAAAAATTTTTCGACACAATTTTTGCGTCGAGTTTTGGCAAATTCAACACAATATAAAAAACAGATGACCCCAATTAAAAAAATTTGAATAAACGACAAATTGCGTCAAAGTTGTGACGCAAATTGAAAAATCCCCGATACTTTTTTGGGAAAAAATTCCGGGGAAGTGTGCGTCGAATTTTCGACGCAATTTGTAGAACATTGCGTCGAATTTTTGACGCAAAATAAAAAATCCCGCTGTGAAAAATCCCGGGACATATTGCGTCGAATTTTCGACGCAAACTTTACAGATTGCGTCGAAAATATGGCGTCAAAATATATTTTAGACGCAATATTTTACATTTTGCATCGAATTATATTTTCGACGCAAAATGCTGCGTTATTATGGCTAAATTGGTATCTCCTCTCCCCTCTCCACTCCTAAAAAAACGCCACCCCAATTTCCTCCTCCCCGACGTCCTCCTCCACCCGGCGTCCCCTTTCCTCCCCGGTGTCGTTCTCCTCCACCACGGCGCCCCCCTCCCCTCCACCCGGCCCTCCCCCTCCCCGCAACCCCCTACCCCCCGGCCACCTCCCCCTCTCCCTAGCCCACCCCCTCGTTGCACCTCCCCCTCCCTCCTCCGGCCCCCTCCTTGCCCCGGCCACCTCCCCCTGCCCCTCCCCCTCCCCCGCAGCCCCCTCCCCCTCCCTCTCCCCGCAGCTCCCTCTCCCTAGCCCAACCCCTCCCTACACCTCCCTCCTCCCTCCTCCGCCCCCTCCCTTCGCCACGCCTCCTCCCCCGCACCCCTCCCTCCTCTTACCTCTCCCGGCCTCCCCGATCGGCCGCCTCCTTCCTCTCCCGCAGGTAATATTTTTATCAAATAATTCTATTTTTTTCTTACAAATTATTTGGATTGTCACAAGTATATGTTATTTTTGCACTGGCACTGCACTTGGGACATGGACATGGACACGGGATACGGGCACGGACATGACACGGACATAGACAAGGAACAGACACGTGACACGGACACGGGACACGGGCACAAACATGCGTATGAAGCACGGATACGGACACGTAACACGGGATACGAACACGGGACACGGACACAGACATGCGTATGAAGCACGGACACGGACACGTAACACGGGACACGGGACATGGACACAGACATGTATATAAAGCACGGACACAGACACGGGACACGGACGTGACACAGACACGGACATATGACACGGACACGACACGGATATGTATATGAAGCACGGACACAAACACGGGACAGATACGACACGGACATGGACCACAGACACGGACATAGACCCAATAAGCCCTAGATTCTCGTTCAACAAACAACGTACATTACCTGTCTTATAACTACTCTCTGATACAAACAACTTATAGATTTTGAACATGTGGTCTTCACAGACTTTTTGTTCATATCAACAGTTAATTTGTATTATTAGTGAATATACGGTGATTGTTGGATTGTCTGTTTGGACAAGTTATTGCATTGTAAAGTTAGATATTGTATACGTGTTGTGTGTATTTTGACTAATATTTTGGCAGTACCTTCCTATGTTCTCTCGGCCACAGCTACTCTAAGTGGATATGGAGAACACAGGGGAGGTGCCGAAATTTAGTCGAAATACACAAAACACGTATATATTTTCAACTATACAATGTAATTCTGAAAGGGATAGGACCCATCACCCTTAATTGAACCTTACTGTGAGATTCCATAAATCCTAAACGCGGACACAGACACGGACACAAACACGAACTCGACCAAATAAATCATAGATTCTCATTCAACAAACAACATACATTACCTGTCCAATCGAAATCCTAAACAATAATCCTAACCTAAATCTAACTCTAATGACAATATACAACTAATTAACATATTAACTGTTTGCTATGTAACAGTGTCTTTCCTGTAGTAAACAATGAAGTGGGACAGGAGTTGGGTACACTGGAGAAAACAAATGTGAAATATAGAAACAGATGTGAAGAGTTTGTAGAATTGGCTTTTGATCATTCCGCCATTAATAATAAAATAAGTTGTCTGTGTAGGGATTGTAAAAACAAAAAATGCTTGACAAAGACAACGTGATGTTTCATTTACTAATTAATGGGTGGTATCAAGATTACACTCGTCTTGAGCGGTGGAATTTGTATAACGAACCAAAACATCCCCCCACCAAATAGAAAAGACATGATGACCAGGGTCCTGGTGATGGTGTCTATTATGGTGGTGTCGACTATCACGATCTTTTAAGTTCACTTTTACATAATCCAATCGACGAGGGCTCCAGTGATCTGACCGACGATGGCCCAACTGATGGTCCTCCTTCGGAGACTGATGATTTTCATGAGAAGGTTAAATAATTGCATGCTTCACTATACTCAGGTTGTAAGAACTATTCCAAATTGTCGTTCATAATAGAGTTATACCTCATCAAATCAAGAGGTAAGATGAGCGATGTATATTTCGAGAGATGGTACATTTATGGAAGAATGCGTTCCCTGACATAAACATACCAGACTCGTTCTACGAAACTAAGAAACTTATTAGAACGTTGGGTTGTGATTAGAAGAAGATTAATGCCTGCCAAAATGGTTGCTTGTTGTTCTAGAAGCAAGACGAAAACTTGGATACTTGCAAGGTATGCATGAGCCTAGATGGAAACCTAGTAAGGCTTCTTCGTTGGTCAGATAAACATTGCAATCGGACAGAGTCGACAGTGAGACTTGAATGAACCTCTTGTCGACATATGAAAAGAACAGTCAGGACGACGAGAGTAGATTAGTGAAATAAAAAAGTTATGAATTGTTTGTTTTTTATTATACCTAAAAATTACTGACCTGTTTATTTTTAAATTTGTAATCGAAGAGGGAAAAATGTAAAGTCTCTCGTGCTGCAAATGACTTGCCGCATAGGATGGGTAGAGAAGTTCTTTCCTATGTGGAAGGGCAAATTTGTAAGTATAAATTAAAATTCATTTGATTTTATAGTATATTTGCTTCTTAAGTTAATTTAAATTTTAAATTTCTTGTATTTCTAATATAGAGGCCCGCGGGAGGGCGCTGAACGCAAAGGAGATTTAAAACAAAGAATTTCTGAAGATGGATGCGCTCGATGCTCCTGATGGCAAGCTTCTCATGGCCCGCACCCAGGGCAAGCCGGTCACCGATGACGCCATGTCTATTGGTGTAAGTATTAAAAATTTGTTTATATATCCTTACATTTTATGAAAATGATAGAAATTTATCATGCCTTTGTTAATTTTCTGCTACAGCTCAAGAGGAATTATGATGCGACGATAGCAGCTGGCAGCGACAAGCGCACCGCTAGCACACGAACGACTCTCGAGACATTTGGACGTGTGACGAGGCTCAGACTGCAGGTGGATGTTTCCACAGGCACCAGGCCCACTAGGAAGGACGCCTACACCGCCCAGTTTGAGAAGCAGGTTCAGGAGATGAGGCAGCAGCCAGCAGTCGTATGCCGACAGAGAGAGGATCGCCAGTTTGGAGGCTGTTCAGAGAGAGATGCAACAGTTCATCTCTCAATTTATAACGAGTCAATAAAGCGTCGGGCAATTTAGTGGCGGGGGCGAACACAATGCTAGCGGGAATGATGACGAGACTTAGGTGAGATTGGGTGATATGATTGTGATTGATATTACTTGTATTTTGACTTCTGTTTGTTATTATTATACATGTTAAGATTACTTAGACTTTGATGAGATTGGTATTTGGTTATTATATATTTGGTGAGATTGTATTTGGTTATTATTCTATTTGGTTGATGTTTGGTTGAGATTGGTGCTTGTTTGAAATTATTTAGACTTTGATGAGATTGATGCTTACTTGAGATTACTTAGACTTTGATGAGATTGGTGAAGATGTATAGATATTCATTATGTGTGCGTAGCGCATAAGCTGCAGTTTTTTTTAAAAAAAATATCTGCAAATTGCGTCGAATATTGTATTTCGACGCAATTATAGGACAATAATTGCGTTGAAAATACCAAATTCGACACAATTCGTCATAAAATTGCGTCGAATATAAAAATTTGATGCAAGTTGAAGGCACAAATTTCATTTTTATATAAAAAAAATTCAACTTTTCCATAACTCTTAAATCGGGTCAGACAACATTTTGGGTCCAAAATAGAATTTTTGATGCAATTTTTCATATAATTGCGTCGAATTTTTAAATTCGACGCAATTTGATGACACAGATTTCATTTTTATACAAAATTTTTTTTAACTTTCTCATAACTCTTGGATTAGGCCAGACAACAATTTTCGTCGAAATATATTTCTATGCAATTTTAAAACTTTTAAAATTAATTTTTTTAAATTTTGTGTCAAAAATTCGACACAAAAATAAAAATTGCATCAAAAATTCGACGCAACCTGTAAATTTACAGAAAATAAAAAAAGAAACATTGCATCAAAAATCCGACACTATTTCATTTTGCGTCAAAATTTGACGCAATATTTGCGTCGAGGTGTTTTGCGTCGAATATTTTCGACGCAAAACAAAAATATTTGACGCCAAATACTTATTTTCGACGCAAATTTTTGACGCAATTTGACAAATTTCTAGTACTGACTAGAAGTTATGGATGAGGATTACCTAGTGAACGATCTCATCCGCTTCAATATATATCATCAACTGACTTTGATCGTCGATCTTATGGGATAGTAGGGCTGAGCATCGGGCGGTGCAGTTTTTCCAAAAAAAAAAAAAAACAAACCAAACCAAACGGAAGAAATTTCACAACCAAACCGAAGCGAAGTAGCTTACAAACCGTAGTTGAACTGCACCGAATTTCTCGGTGCGGTTTCAGTTCGGGTTTGGTTTGGGCCTTGGGCCCAAATTACATTGGATTTTACAATAATACTAATTGGGCCTACGTTCTTCACATAAATAGTTCATAAAAATGTCCAAAAAAAACACTAGCAGGTGGCAGTGTAAGTGCAATTGGTGAAAATATTGCACTTGTGCAAATACAACATAAATGAGTCTAATCTTCAGAATAGAAACAGTAGCAATGTTAATGTAGCAGCACATTTTCTGATTTTCATTTTTCAAATCAAATGGATGCAAAAAAACAGTTGCAGGCTTGCAGCAACATATGATAACTCAACAAATAATCAAATATAACAAGTAACAACAGATCATGGCATGAACAAACATCCATTTGAAGCATGGTAATCAAAGATTCAAATATGAAACATCCATTACAGTCCCAATATTACAGTCCAAGCAACAATATGCCAATATTACAGTCTAAAATCTAAATATTACAGCCAAATAGCAAAGCTCACAAGCAAATATTACAAAGTAGCAAAGCTCACAAAATATTCGGTCCAAATATTATAATCCACTAGCAAAGTAGCAGTCCAAATAGTTCATTACAATAATTAAAAGCAACACCACAAGAATAAAAAAAGTTTATCTCAATAACAAAGTCTTTGTCCTTCAACAACTTGTTCTACTCTTCTCCTCTGAAACCTCCGTGACTGTTGGTTCTGACGCCATTTTAGACAAATCTATAGTTAAAAGAAATAAATATATACTCTAAGAAACAAAGTATTTTGCTAAATCAAAAAACCAATAGCTGAGTCAAATATTCAACTCCAAAAAAAAATTTCCTATATCATGTATTTCAAGAGCATCCAATTCTTCCTCAATACTCATTTTTGTTGATGACATTGTGACCGGAAGCCAATTTTCAGTGCATAAAAGAGCTTGGACCATTCTTGGAGCCAATGAACTCCTAAACGGGTCAAGGATACGACCACCACTACTAAATGCTTATGCGGAAGCAACGGTGGAGATGGGAACTGCTAATACAACGCGAACCATTCGATGTAAGATAGGAAATCTTGAGCTATTAACTTTTCAATACTCCAAGATGTTAAATGTAGAAAGATCGTCTTCACATCTTCACTTAAAAATTTCTCCAATTCCGTCTTTGTCTCCTCTCCTCCAATACCGGCTCTCATCCTTTTAAAGCGACTCCTCACATCTAATAATTGAGAAGAGGAAGAGGAAACATTGGAAATATTGCTTGAAGATTGAACCATCTTACTTGATTGCTCGCTTGAACTTTCATACCTTAATTTGTAGTCATTGAACAATAATGATGCGGACTCTTCTACAATCTTCATCTTCTCCAAACTTTCACTTGCACCATAACAAAGTTCAAGAATAAATTGTACATATTGTTCCTTGTATCAGGGGTCAAGAAGCACTGCAATGTAAATCAACATGTTGGTCTTCTCCCAACTACCTCAATACTTGTCAAACTTCTCTTGCATTTTGCGGGCAATGTTGCTCAATTTTAAATCCCCACTTTCTTGTTGATCTATCAACTCACAAGCGACATTATTAATTTCATGAGGAAAACTATTGCTAGTTACATACATAAAACCAGAAACACACAAATTGAGTTCATAAACTTTTCAAGAAAAGTGCGCAACCTCCTTGCATTAGTCCAATCATCCTCTGATAGCATCTCATTGTTTCCATTCTCACTTAACACTTGATTTCTAAAAAATAGGTCTTCATCATCATATCTTTCAAAAGCTCTTTCGTACTTGCATGCGGTATTCAACATCAAATATGTGGAGTTCCGCCTAGTAGGCACATCCAAGCATAAGGTTTTGGATCATTCAATTTTCTCAATCTCAACACAATTCTTGAACTTTTGTAATCGAGAAGGAGAACTACTCACATACTTCACGGCCGAGCGCACCCTACCGACCAAAGAGCCCAATTATTTAATCCCATCATTAACAATAAGATTAACAATATGTGCAATATACTTCACATGAAGGTGTTTCCCATGTAGCATTGTTCCATTCCAACTATTAAGCCTTTTTTTAAATAGCTAACCATAATATCATTAGAAGATGCATTGTCAATAGTTATGGTGAAGACGTTTTCAATTCCCCATTCTACCAAACACCTCTCCACCGCCCTACCAAGTTCATCACCTCTGTGACTAGGAATTTGACAAAAGTTAAAAATTCTTTTGTTTAATTTTCAATCATTATCAATCTAATGTGCAGTGAGACACATGTAATTGATATTTTGAATAGAAGTCCAAGTATCTATGGTAAAAGATATCATTTGACATGTAACTTTCAATAAATTACTTAAATTTTCTTTCTCATTAATGTAAAGTAGGTAACAATCCCTTTGGATTGTCTAACGGGACGAGAGATGAAACCTGGAGATGCAATAGACATGACACATCGGAATCCAACACCTTCCGCTAATTTGAATGGTTGTTCATCTAGAATTATAAAGTATATAAGGTTTTTCTTATAGCCACTTCATCAAACTTCCAATTGCTAGGATTACCTTCTCCACTACTTCCTCTTATTGATTGTTGAAAACTTAAAAAATTCTGTCGGGTTTCTTCATTATATGGGTTTTTCTTATAATTTTTCTCGCGAGCATGCATACCATTCACACGTGGATCAACACCTTCTTACAATGCTTGCACTCTGCTTTAGCATGTTCATTTTCTTGAAAAGTTTTAAAATGCAACCATACCGTAGATCTTTCCTCAAGCTTTTTCTCTTGGCTTCGTGAGTAGGCTGAGGCTCTGCTGGATTCTTCCTTGTTTAACCTACAAAAAATAAAATGTAGATAAGTAGTGGAGAAGGTAGTCTTGGCTCCGCTAGATTCTCTCCTAAGATTTAAAATACATCAACTAAACCTGAAGATGAGGCAGTGGTCAACTGTTCGGGGGGCGGCGGGGATGCTTGAGGTGCAGTTGATGGCGCCAAAGGAGGCTGGCAGCTTGATGGTGCTAAAGAAGGTCGAGAGCTTGATGGCCCCGAAGGAGGTCGGGAGCTTGATGGCAGTTGTTGACAACTTTCTTTCATATCTCAAATTTCCTCTGTGTGATGCCCTACAGAGAGAAGGAAAAATATATGCTTAAGCTGTTAAACCAACACATGCTTAACTTTAAAACAAACATAAATAGCTTTATAATTAGACAACCAGAACATTCCAAGAATGAAACTAGAAATCTGAAATAAAATAAAGACAAACCATCCAGAATCTTTTTGAGACATAAACTTTAAAACTAACATAAATAGTTTTATAATTATATGTTTTCTGTGTGTACTTCATAATGGCATAACCATCCAACTTTTGAGAAATCTGAAATAAAACCATTTATAACCTTGTTAATTATGAATAACTAAATTTAGATTATAGATATTCATGTGGAGAACTTATTCATATATCTTGTACTTATTAGGATTTATCTAACATGAATTAAAAAATTCAATATGTGCAGGCATTTTTCTCTGCTTGGAAGTTGGAATACACCCTGTGGAGTTGCTATGTCCTGTACCAAGATAGTCCCCCCAGGAAAGACATTTTTGGTTGGTCCAGTGGTCTTCTCAGACCCTTGCAAGTCTCTAGTTTTCCTTCAGGTATTGTTCACACAATTAGGGGGAAATATTAGCCACAATTCATAATTAATCTTAATCTCACGCTACACTTGTGAATATTTTAACCTAGTTGTGTGTGTGTGTGTGCGCGCGCGCGCGCGTGTGTGATACTGGATGGGAGTATTGCGGCACCTAATCAAGTATGGAAGCGATCCAAAAATGAACATTGGATTACAATTCTCGACATAATATTGGATTACAATCCAAAAATGAAAAATAAAAACATTATTCGGAGAACTCAAATCCATCAAAATCCTACTGGATTGCAAGGTTATGATTTCATCAAATATGAAATATATACAGTAATTTCTCCATATATCTTTGTAAATCAAACTCTAATTCGGTAATTCCTCCACAAATCCAACAGTAAATCCTCCACAAATCGCAAAAAAATAATTATCTAAAACCCTAATATTTATCTGTTAAGTTAATGGTAAATAAACTTAAAATTTTATAAAAATAAATCACAAAAAAAACCTAGGTTAAATATCTGAAAAACTGGAAACCTAGATTTGGTACTTACACAGATCCATGATTCCACAGTTGTACTTGTAGATCGATCGAGATGTGAAGATGAGGAGGGATCGATCGTTGGAGATCGTGATGGGAAGACGAGGGGGGAGCGATCTGTCATTGGAGATCGCGATCGGAGACGAGGAGGAGCTTCCGACATCGCCTCGTCGGAGATGAAGAGGTCGTAATGGCCTGGGGAGACGATGAGGAGCGACCGAGCGAGATGATGAGAGGGAGAGATTTTCTGATTTAGGGCCTAAGGCTCGCCACCGCTTGAGGTTAAGGGGAGTGATTTTGAGCGAAAGAAATTGAGCTCATCAGTTTGGAGGGATGTCGGGGATCATGTGACCCTGAACAGCTGAGCTAGACTCCACTAGTCCACTGGCTCTTCAGATCGGGCGGTGTTCAGTTGGGTCGGATTTCATTTTTATGAAATTGACCCGACCCGAAATAACCGAAGTCCACTTAAATTCGAACCGTGGCTGAATCAAAACGTAAATAAAATCAAACCAAACCGCCCAAAATTCAGTGGTTCGGTCGGGTTAACCGATTTTTCGGGTTTAAATGCTCTCCCTGTCTCTTGATTTCTTAGACCATACGGTCCATAGCTGATTCAAGAGTGGTGAGTTTCCATTCAACGGTGCTCACCCTTGCGGAAAGGCTTTGTGATTCGTCGTCGTCTCCTGCCATGGTCGGAAAGTTGCCGATGCTCTGATACAATTGACGCTGAGCGGGAAAGCGAATGAAACTGGATAGATCTCGTTGTAGCGCCAATAAATCCTGAAAGGATCTTCACGTAGAAAATGTACTCGAATCTACGAGCACAGCACTCGAATCCACGAGCAATTTAAAAGGAAAACTCAAAGTTTATTAGTCAAAAGCTAATGCAAAATAAAGAATACAAGGGTCTTTTGAATGGCTTACAAAAGAGCTCTAATCTATTTAGGAAATCTAAATTCAAAATAAAGAAAGATAAAATCAATCAGAGTCCAATTTAGATCCGAAAACAAAATCTTAAACTCACTCAGAATTGGGCTGATAGTCGTCTGGCGGTCGATTGCTAGGTCTTCTCAGCATGGCCGGTCGACCGCCCGGTTGACCAGTTATAAGACTGGGCTCGCTGGTCATGCACCTGCTTTTGGTCGGTCGACTGGACAGTTGACCTACGTCTTCATCTGACTTTCCCGGTCGATCGGGGTTTTTCTCTGACCTGTTGTTGAGCCTAGATTTCAGGATCTGCCTTCGTACAACAGCTAGCCAAAGGTGGATGATCATGCCCATTAGATTATGTCTAATATTTGAGCATGATCAATGAAGACAAAGGTGTCTTTTCAAGTCTTTGAGATTCTCACAGAGAACTTTATGGGAATCTGGTGGGTTGTTCAAGAAATTTTAAAAGAATGGTTCCAATGTTGCTGTTTGTCTTGGTACCTAAGTATATATCCATGGGTTTTGGGAACATGTACTGTAATCTCTAGTATAAAAATGCCGGTAAGTAGACAGAAGGATGATGTAGCTCAACTAATTTTATGTTAATGATACCAGCTATACTTAAATTATCAACATGTCATTGTCTCTCCACCAATTATGGTCATCTCTTTTATTGATTTCTGATCATCTGCTTTCTATATATCCATAAAATATTAAGGTTGACTGTCTTTAAAATTGAGAAGCCAGCTACATTGTCACCTAAAGGACAAATAAACATTACGATATAATAACAGACCATTGACATAAAAGCTAGGGATGATAGGGGGAGAAAGACATCCATCAGTTTCTGATAGCCAAAATGGAGGTGGTGAGCACCAGAGTTTGTGTTACAGGAGGTGCTAGTTATATTGGGTCTTGGCTTGTCAATAAGCTTCTACAGAAAGGTTACACAGTTCATGCCACTCTAAGAAACTTAGGTGACCTCTTTAATGGCTCCCTTTCCCTATCCTTCTCCCTAATATTCAAGTACTGTAAGAATTAATTTGTAAATTTGCAGGTGATGAGTCTAAGGTTGGACTGCTGAAGGGACTCGCTGGAGCAGAGAACAGGCTACTGCTGTTTCAGGCTGACCTTTATAATGCCGAAGAGTTTGAACCTGCGATACGAGGATGTCAGTTTGTGTTTCTTGTTGCAACTCCAATGGCACACTATGCTAATAGCACTAAGGTTGGTGGACTGCCTTCCTTGTACTCACGAAAAATCTGTAACCTAACCTTTTTGGTTTCTTGCATGGAACATAAGCTTTGTTTGTAGTTATTCTCAACTAGTGAATTGAACATGTTACTTGTGTTTTTTTTTTTCTTTCAATTTTTCTCGAATTGAAAAAATAGCTATGTCCATGGTAGAGTTATAGATAGATTCTCCTTTTTTGCTTTTTTAATAATGAAACCATAGAGTTTGTTTGTAGTTTTTCTCAACCAGTGAACTCAAAATATGTCTAATTGAGTAGACATGAGTCCAGGAGGAGGATATGATTTTTTCATGCTTTCTGAATCTACACCAGACTTTTTCTTCTGACATTGGAGAAAATTCTTCTGAATATGCTTGACTTGGTGGTTTGAGCCTATGACCTTTCCATAACAATCAAGCGCCTCAACCAACATGGCAAATTCCTCTTCTTGTACCTTATGTATCTTCATCTATGAACATATAACTATTAATTAGGAAGCATATATAGTTTTCTTAGACTACCGCTTAATACTCATGAGCGGTTAACCAATAATGGTTACTCTCATTGTTGATCCATCCCAGTAACTACGTTCACACAATTCCTGTTCTGCTGCTATGCCACTAGATTTGTTACACCAAATTCTATTCCATGAGAATCCTGTAGAGCATATTAATGATCAAGATAATAACCAAGGCTTTCCATATATCAGCGTATAATAAAGATTGTTAGGTAATACATTTGTAGGGCATCAAGCCGTGCTTGGTATAACTGATAGATTAGTCACACCGAGTCCTATTCTGAGAATCCCGTGCAATCTATCTAATAATCAAGATAATGGACTAGTTTTTAACCCTGTAATATAACAGAGAATAGCAAGTGAATAGGCTTCTTAGTCACTTAGCAATGCTTGGTAGAATGGTAAAGAGGGGGATTGACCAAAGGAAGAGTAGGGTTAGGCTTGTTGTGAATTTCTCGGAAGATAATTCCATAATTTACTGTATTTCTTTTTTTTCTTAAACACAGTTTATTTGTTCTAATTGTTTTATCTGTTTAAAGGGCCTGGTGCTCAATGATACATTTGCTTTTAAAATTTTGTTGTCATTTCTCCTAATGTGGAACTCATAAAACTGAAAAAAGTATATAGACACCACCGAAGCTGCAGTTGATGCGGTACGCAACATCTTGAGGTTATGCCAACAATCTGGATCAGTGAAGCGTGTTATCTACACCGGCTCTGTCACAGCTTCATCTCCACTGAAGGAAGATGGTACTGGCTTCAAGGATTTCATTGATGAATTTTGTTGGACGCCCCTTCATCTCTCATTTGCTCACTGTGAAGATTTTGCAAAGGTAGGCAGTCATTTCTCTATGGAAGTGCTCTAGTAAGTCATTATATTTTTCGATTGATTGTCTACATTATCTCCAATGAACAATTTTATCGCTCATCAATTGTTCTCTTAATTGACAAACAATTAGTGAACACTACTGTTTAACAAAGTATTTCACAATTATTCATGCACTACTGGTTACTGGTAATGACCATCACAATCTGTTTACCTTTTCTTTATTATTTTTTATTTTAGACTTGTACGTGCATTAGACGAATCCCCAAGAGTTGATCTTGGATCTCTTTGTTCTTCTTTTGCGTTCATGCTTTTGAGTAGAAGGTTGTAATTTTCATCAACAAGCAAATGATGAATCAAAGTACAAAGGATCAGTAGACACCAAATCTCAAATTTACATGCCTACATGTTTGAGGGGGCCCCTCAAAAGGCTGAATACATCTGATACAGCCAAAGAACTGTGAACACTATGAACTCTTAGAAATATATTCATCTTTCCTTCCCAAAGAGATAATAGTCTTGACATGGAAATTTTCTCCCGGTTTTGCAACCAATTTCTAGAAGTTATAGGCCCCTCTCCAGCGAGGGCATCCTCCAAAACAGAATTTCTTTCCAGTAAGAGCGCCGATATAGAATGCCCGTAAGCTTCTAGCTTCCACCAGCACTTGAACCTTATTCCTGTTCTTAATGTTAATGATCTCCATCCCACCATGATTCTGTCCACACTACCTAACCCCAAATATCAAGTCAAACCTTTTGTGTTCCTCTCTATTATGTCTTCACATAGTTTCTCCTAAGAGAGTCAATACATTTGATCACCAAAGATGAGAGTTCAAGGAAAGACATGATATAGCCAAAGGATAGATAAGTTGCCTTCCACCCAGTGAATCCAGATATTGCATTATCAATATTGCGGAACCAGTCTCTCATCACCAAAGGTCGCGGTTTAAGAGAATGCCCAGCCGCATAGGGTAAAAGGCTTTAGAGAGTTTAGCAGAGAGGCACAAATGGCACTGTCCTTGTCAAGTTCTTCAATAAAAGAATGGCATTCTTCTTTTATTTGAGGTTAACATTATCACTCTTGTTAAAATTAATTCTGAGAGCAGTTTATGCCTCAATGCATTATCACTTTCGAAATATCATCAGCCTCGCGTACTAGAGGATAGGTAGATATTTGTTGTTACCGTTCCCCACACCCCATGGAAGAGGCTTTCTAATTCACATCTATGATCATCTTTAGGAAGGCATCAACCACGAGCATTAAAAACTTAATAAAATTAAGGTGGAGTTCGAGATCTCCCTCTCTCACAAGTCAGGCCTCTATTACATCGTATTTTGCCTCTAGGTAAATGAGTAGAAACATAGCATTGCCTCCACACATACACATTCTCGTCCTCTTCATCCTTCTTGTCAAACCCCGCTTCACAAAATACGTGAAAATGGCACGACGCATATACGCAAGGAGAATACCATATGTGTACACGTTAAGTCTTATATAACCTGAGCAAGCTATAAAATCTACTATAACAGTATTATAACACTACAATATGACATATAATTTCTCACACAAAATTTTATTTTATGAGTAATCGAATAGAATAAAAGATGAGTTCAATCAATATATAGAGAATCAATCAAACCAAATAAGAGGACTATATGTATGATATCAAGACTGGATCATCAAAAAAAAGAAACTCCGGACTCCTAACGCTATTTCACAATCTCCTCATATTACGTACGACACCTGATCAACAGAATAAAGTATCATCTATATCTGAACATGTAAATCCAGGAGAGTCAGAAAACTCCCAGCGAGTGTGTAAAATGAGGAAAAGTATAATATTATATCATAATAAATAATAAATTTTAATTATATTACAAGTACAGTAACATACGTGATAAGACCATGGTTAAGTGTTTATCAAAGCCTATGTATACAAGCGGAAACACATCAATTTACAGTGTATTATGCAAGATCTCTTTTTATTAATTATGTTAGAGAATATTATTTGTCACATATAGTAAACGCATCATATACTATGTCTACTAGATATGTTAATTGGGTCTTATGTTATTTGAAATTGATAGATGAATATATTGTTTGTATTTTAAGTGGGTCTTGTATATACCCGATATGACGACACGTTCCTGATGCTGAGTCAGTTCATATCACTAGGTATTCAATAACAGAACAATAAGGGATGTCAGTCATCTAAGCGAACCCTACAGTGGAATCGTCTTTCCGCTTAGGTCAACTCAAAATACAGATGTTGTCTCCCCTCATCAATTTTCTGAATCCTGATGTAAGTGTCTAATGTCCATGTCAATAAGATTACTGGGATAATGAAATTACAGTAATAATGATAGTAATAATAACAATATAACAATATAATAATACAATGATATTACCGTATAACATTAATTTTTCAGTAATTTCAATAATATGAATCTATACTTAGTAACATTGTTGATCATGTGTCATATATCAAGTCGTTCAGGAAGTATCAATATAGTTCAGTTTCATTTGGATTTTCTAGAATTTCACTAATTATGGTTATTCTCAAGCAAGTTTACTAGGTAACAAACAATTAATAAATCAAATAATTCAATTACCAATAATTAGTTATCATACTTTAAATATATATATTAATACGGATTTGTATGTAGGCACAACTAAATAATTTAGAGAAAAAATATTTTATCATTTGCACAAAATTAAATCATGAAATTTACAAACTTTCATAATGCCAGAAAATTAATTAAGTGATATAAATAAACAAACATCTAAAATAATAAAAAATTAATTCATTAAATCTTAATTTGTTTAAAATAATAAAACACTCACAGAGTTATTCAATTTGAATTTAATTGAAAATATTTTAATATGAACAATAATTAAAATGAACAATAATTACGCATAAAATATATGTTGTTGAAAAAGAATTAAAACTCTCACGCAATTTAAATAGATAAAAACACTCATTATTCCATGTTATAAATATTTTGCAAGTAAATCTTGTAAATCATAATGTATTTAAAGAATAAAACATTCACAAATATCTTTATTTATATATATCCCAACTTGCATAATTTATTTGAAAGGATAAAACATTAATATTGAATAAATAGACGAAATAATTTTATTAACTACCATAAAACATGATTCATTCAAACAGGATTAAAACACTCACACGTAATACATTCAAGGACAGTTAAAGAAACACTCACAATAGTCTTAATTTAGGTATTTTACAATTTTCATAATATATTAAAAAGTTAAATACATATGGATAAATAAATAAATAAATTTATTAAACACAATAATCATATTTTATTTAAATAGATTTAACACTAAAACACTTACAGAGTTATTGCGGATGTGAAGTTCTGGCCTTCACGATTCCAACACCTAAAAACAGCTCGATTCAAGTTTCAGACAACCAAGAGACGGCCCAAAAGTAATTCCTGATTCAAACAGGTCTTGATCTGTTATGGATCTGGTCGGGTTTGCTAAACCGGGTCGGGTCCACTGTTATAGGTTGAGTTGGGGATACAGGCCGGGTTGCAAAAGCGGGTTTGAGAACTTAAACCCAATCAATTATTAATGGATTTAGGTCGGGTCTTTAACTAGATCGGGCTCGGGCTTGTAATTTGAGGCGGGTCTGCATGGTGGGAGGGTTACGAGCTCGTGGCGAGGTCGACGAAGGGTGGATGACAATAGGAGTGAAGAAGATGAAGGAGAGGTGCAGGTGGCTGCACGTGGAGAAAGAGGAAGAGGAGGGTGGTAGTGTGTGGCTTGCACGGTGAGAGGAGGGCCAGACGAAGAGGAGGCGGCCGAGAGGAGAGGCAAGGCGAGGTGGATGACGGTTGTTGCGGGCACAGCTGCAGGCGGAGGTTGTAGTGCTGCTGCATGGCAACGCGGAAGGGAATAGGTGCACGTGGTAGTCGTGGCTCATGGCGGTCTTGCAGGCGGTGAAGAGCGGCGCGGTAAAGGTGGCGACTCAGGTGGCAGATTAAGAACGACGGTGGTGAGGGAGCTCGGGTGCGGAGGCACGATGGAAGGTGCTCGGGGCTGCAGGTGGTGTTGCAGCGGGAGGTGCAGGCGGCCGAGGAAAGAGAGGATGGGAGCAGGGAAGCTCGGGTCCGCTGCAGGAGCTGGCGAGGGCAGCGGTTGCGCAGCGTGGAGGGAGAGGAGAGGGAAAGTGCGCGGGAAGAAGGGACGAAGGTGGGTGGCGCATGGCGGCGGCCTCGGGTTACGGTTTTTTTCAAGAGAGAGACAAAGAAAGAGAGCATATATATATAGAGGAAGTGGGCTTGGGCTCACTGGCCTAGGTTTATGGGTTGAGAAAAAATGAGAAGAGAATGAAAAGAGAGAAGGAATTCAAATGGGCCGGCTGGGCTTAAAGTGAAATGGAGGAGTGTGGGCTAGGTTGCTGGGTTTGGTTTGGGCAGCCGAAAGAAAAATAAGCAGAAGAAAAGGAAAAGAAACATTAATATCACTATTTATAAAAAAAACAATACAAAATTTATAGTAATAATGATTAAGGACAATAACAATCTAAATTAATAATGGTTAATAAGTATTAATTTATATATACTTAACTATGCAAATTACACTTCTATTGCCAAAACACTCAACAGAACATGATTTTTTACTTCCTTGTCACTAATACAAGTTCCTCTAATTGAATCAAAGGACCATGAAAAGAATTGAAACACCCTGTCACATAAAATGTAATAATTAAATTCTTATTAATATTCTAACCTTTCTTTTGATGAGAGAAGCTTGTCATTTATTTCTTTGAATGTTTTAGGTGGATCACTTACGTCCTTTCCTTAATATGGTAGGAAATTCATCTCATTATAATGGGTGGAGGCATTCTCAAACATGTGATTTTCCCTGTGAAATGCAAATGCCTTGACAAAACTCTGCATCAAAAGTTTTTGTGTCACTCTTGTAACAAACAATGTTATATTAATCACAATAATATATATAATAGATCGTTTCTCAAGTCATTTCACACTTCTGAGGTTGATTAGTTTTTATGGTTACTGGTTTTTGTAGTCATACACATGCTCAAAGACGCAATCTGAGAAGGAACTGTTGAGTTACAACCACACAGAGGAGAACAATGGAATGGAGGTTGTAAGCTTAGCATGTGGTCTGGTTGGGGGAGATGCGCTTCTCCCTACCGCACCTCTGAGTGTACAGATATTTGTATCGCCCCTGACAGGCCATCTGTTTTGTTACAAACAATTAAAGTTTTTACAAGCATTGCTGGGTTCAATACCTATGATCCACGTTGATGATGTCTGTGAAGCCCTTGTGTTCTGCATGGAGAAATCTTCACTCTCTGGTAGATTTCTTTGTGCCAGTGACTACCCAACAATGCGAGAGTTCATGGACTACTGCGAGCAAAAGTATCCTGGATTTATTGTAACCAAAGAGTAAGTGCAGGTTTTCATTCTGATGATGCTTTTAATAAGATACGAGTTAAATTCTTAATTTTGGTTTTGGGTATGATTTCAGGGTTGAAGGAACTGATAAAGGGATCAAGCCCAATTCTCAGAAGCTGATTGATGCAGGTTTTCGGTATTCATGTGACATGAGGCAGATTTTAGAAGACAGTGTGAAGTGCATGAAGAGATTTGAAGGCCTTAAAGAACTCCCTTAGCTGTTTGTGTATGTCAGCAACATTTTCTAAATGGAGTTGTTATCATTTGATTTGAATCTTTTGTTAGAATGTTTTTATTAAAACATGGGTGTGATTAAAATCAAAGCTACTATTGTTATGGTTCAGTTATGGAGATGTCTATGCCTAATTGTAGAATTTCTTATAATTTTCATGTTGCACTGGTTCATGGAAACATCAGCATAATTTGATAAGAGATTCTTGTGTTCTTGCATTCTGCACAATTTATTTACCCTCATCACAGAATTGGTACAGGTAAAAGAATTTTGTTGAGTTCTACCTACATTAATCATTACAGATCCTAAATTGTGGGAAAAATTCACTTGGCTGTTGATGGAAGCTGCTTTCATGAAGGTAACCTCATGCTTCATCTTATCTTGAGAAAAGGTGCACTTATTTGTACAAAGGACTTTCCCTGCCATTTCAGGATTGCCTACATTTTCTTCTGCGGGGACATGCCCACCATCTGTTTGCCTTAATGTCAGCGAGGCACGAGAGGAGAGGTTCAGCGTGCCACTTCTGCGACCAGGTCGGCCACTGGAAATATGCTTGTCCAATGGGCCTTGCTTTCGTTGACGGAGGCAGGGGCACTGCACCAGAAGCTACACGTTCAGGGCAGAGATGAGGGGTGCTTCGGCTGGTGGCAAGGGGTCGATTGCGGGGAAGGGTAGGAGAGGAGGTTCATATGCTGCCATGCGGAGTTGGGGGCCGAGATAATGGCTGGAGAGAGCACATGGAGCTTTTGATTTCTCTCTTCGAGGCCATGATCACGGTCTTACTCGAGGGTAGGAGCCTATGTCTCCAGTTGGAGGTCGGAGATTTATTGTGCGTGAGCGGCCGTATTCTTTTGCGGAGGCGGTCAAGAGGAGGCCGTTGAGGGACATGGTCGATAGATCGACATCGAGTATGACTAGTGTCGTTTGCCGGGAATCGAGGGATTCAGTGAACTCTTTTAAGTTCCTTATTCTCGTTACCCCTCCCAGGATGGGGGGCAAGCGATTGGGGGTGACCGGAGGGGGCTCTTGTGCCATTAATGTGATGGAGGCGAGTTTTGGTGGCTTCTATGTTTCATTCTAGGGACAGGGCTGAGATCTTAGGTGGTGCGATGGGCCTGTCACCGACGTCGATTGAAGTGGACCAACTTCCCTAGCGCCATGAACTTTGCCGGAGGTCGAAAATAGCACCTGACTTGCCTCAGGTGAGGATAAGACGCCGTTTAGGAGGAGTTCAACGGAGATTCAGTCTCATCAACTGCGGGGCTCAGAGGAGAGGCATCAACTTTGCATCGGCCGATTGCCAGGCTAGGGGCAGAGTCAACAACGAGATCGGCGAGAGGACATCGTCGTGGATGTCGACATATGGCGAGGAGATCAAGGCATTTTGAATTCAAAATTTCAAATTGATGGGAGGGATCGATTTCAGGTTTGAATCCGCACGCGGGCGCTGCATTATCAGTTGGTGCGGGCTTCGAGTACGATGAGGATCCGGGCCCGCTTGGTGTAAAGGCCGAACAACCTTTGGATTTTGGGCCTGATTATAGGCCATCTGTGGCTGCTTGTGGGCCTGATAGCAAGAGTCAGGACTAGAGGCATGGGACAAAGAGTGATGTGGGGGCAGGGTCTAAAGAGAAATTTGGTGTTATGTTCCTGGGTTGCCATGGGCCGGCTGGTGGGCCTTGTGGAGATGTAGGGAATTTTGAGGGGAATTCGAGTGGACTTGGACCGGGTTGCCGTGGGCCACGAGGGACAGACTTGGGGACAGATATTGTCTGTTCTAAGGGGGAGTCTAGCAGGATTAGCAGCGGACCTAGTCGAGAACCTTTCATTTGTGATGACTTCATTTTAACGTGGTGAAGCAGAGATTACATGAGTTGTTTAAAGATGAATTCAAGAATTTCATGATCATGTTCTCCATGTAGCAATCTAGGGAAGGCCAAGGAAAAGAAGAAGGGGAAAGCGTGCAGGTGATCATGTAAAGAGAGTGGCTCGGTGCTCTACTAGATGCTTTTGAGGGAAGGAGTAGTTTTAGTTTTGGCGGCTGCGATGGAGGAGAACCTTTTGGTACTGCAGGAGGAGATGTGAGCATCATCTGTAGGAGTTGATTTAATGAAGCTAGGAGTCCAGCTTGAGGCGGCTACGGAGGACTGCATTAGAGTAGACGTGTTCCATTTGTACCATTCTACTTTTGGTTTCTCTAGTCACCAACATGTGCTTTTATGTACTACTGGGGAAAGGAGGTTTTTCTATTTGGGAGTGTTTTCATTAATTTATTATAAATGAAACACGGGAGACCACTTTGGTCCACTGTTCTTCTCCCAAAAAAAAAAAAAACATCTGATACTCTAGTAAATTGTGTTGCTTTTGTGCAATTAATTAGTTTACAGGCAGGTTAGTATAATTTTTTGCAAGGATCAATCATCAAGTTTGAGGATGAAAGTTTGTGCTTCTTGTAAGTAGTCTGGGACGGGACATGAGTCTGTTGTATGCAAGTCTACGGACTAATAAGCTTCATCTTATCTTAGGAAAATGTGCACTTATACTAGGGGTGAGCAGAGTTCGGTTATAACCGAAATAAACGACCAAAAACCGAAACCCGAACCCGAACCGAACCGAACCGCTCTAATTCGGTCGGGTTTCGGTTTTGTGTTCCAAAACCCGAATAAACCGAACCGAACCGAATTTCTCACCCTATATATTACCCTACTCAAATTCAATTTAGTGAATCATATAGTTCATAATAAAAAGTGGTGAAAGCTTATCTCATTAGTTTTAGTAATACCATTTTTTTTATGTTGAATATGTGAAAGCAATATTAAGTACACCATAACAATTGAGAATAATATTTATATTAATATAGTTCCTTTTTTCATTCTTATCATTAAAAGTTAGTAATAATTATATGAGTTTTAATATAAGAGCTCAAATACAGTGTAAAAGTTTTAGATATGAAATTTTCAATTCACATTAAGCTTAGAATCTTTTTCTTATTTTTAATTTAGGTAATGGATATTTGAAATTATAATATTAAAGATGATAATATAATGGTGATTAAAAAATGTAAGAAATGATGGCAATATATTGACCTAACCGAAAAAACCGAAAAACCGAACCGAACTGAGTCGGTTCGGTTCGGTTCGGTTACTAAGTCTAATCGGTTCGGTTCGGTTTTGCAAAAATTAGCAAAAACCGAACCGAACCGACCGATGCTCACCCCTAACTTATACCAAGAACTTTCTCTGTCGTCTCAGATTGCCTTTGTATTCTTCTGCGATGGACATGCCCACCATTTGTTTGCTTTAATGTCAGCGAGGCACGAGTGGAGAGGTTCAGCGTGCCACTTCTACGGCCATGACAGCCACTAGAAATATGCTTGTCTAATGGGCCTTGCTTTCGCTGACGGAGGAGGGGTATTGCGCCAAAAGCTGAACGTTCAGGGTAGAGACGAGGGGTGCTCCGGTTGGTTGCAAGGGATCGATTGCGCGGGAGGGTAGGAAAGGGGTTTTGTGCTGTCGCGCAGAGTTGGGGCCGAGATAGAGGCATGAGAGAGGACATGGAGCTTCAGATTTCTCTCTCTGAGGCCGTGATCAGGGGCTTACTCGAGGGTAGGAGCCTATGTCTCTAGTTGGAGGTCGGAGATCATGCGGTTGTGCGAAAGAGGTCGTTGGGGGACAACATCAATGGATGGACAGCGAGCGTGGCTAGCGCAGTTAACCGTGATTCAAGGGATTTAGAGAACTCTTTTGAGTTCCCTATTCTCGTAGCCCCTCCCAGGATGGGGGGCGGGCGATTGGGGGTGAACAGAGCGGGCTCTTATGCCATCAAGGCGCCAGAGAAAGCGCTAGAGGCGAGTTTTGGTGGCTCCTCCATTTTGCTCCAGGGATAGGGTAGAGATCTTAGGCGGTGCGATAGGGCCTCTCACCGACGTCGCTTGCGGTGGACCAGCTGCCCTAGTGTCCTGCACTTTGCCGGAGGTGGAAGATATCGCCAGGCTTACCTTAGGTGAGAACGAGACACCGTTCGAGAGGAGAAAAAAATCAGCGGAGATCATGTCTCATCAATAGCGGGGCTCAGAGGGGGAGGCGTCGGTATCCGCATCCGCCGATTGCCAGGCTAGGGGCTGAGTCGACAAACGAGGTCGGCGTAGAGGACAACGTCATGGACATCGCCATCGGGCGATGGGATCAAGGGATTTTGAATTCAAAATTTCAAACTAATTGGGGGATCGATTTCAGGTATGAATCCGCATGCGAGCGCTGTATTATCGATTGGTGCAGCTTCGGGTACGATAAGGATCCGGGCCCGCTTGGTGTAAAGGCCGAACAACCTTTGGATTTTGAGCTTGATTATGGGCTATCTGTGGCGGCTTGTGGGCCAGACGGCAAGGGTCAGGACCAGAGGCATGGGACACAGAGTGATGTGGGGGCGGGGTCTAAAGAGAAACTGTGTGCTATTGGCCTGGGTTGCCATGGACTGGTTGGTGGGCCTTGTGGAGATGTAGGGGATTTTGAGGGGAATTCGAGTGGACTTGGACCGGGTTGCCAGGGGCCATGGGGGAAAGGCCTGGTGACGAATATTGTTTGTTCTAAGGGGGGAGTCCAGCGGGACTACCGACAGGCCTAGCCAAGAACGTTTCATTTGCGATGACTTCATTTTTAATGCAACAGGGATTACAAGAATTGTTTAAAAATGAAGTCCAGAATTTTATGGGCATGTTCTCATCTAGCAATCCAGGGAAGGCCAAGAAAAAGAAGAAGGGTAAAGCGATGCGAGAGATCTTGTAGGGAGAGTTGCTCGGCACTCTATTAGACGCTTTCGAGGGAAGGGGAAGTTTTGGCGTCTGCGATGGAGGAGATTCTTTTGGTAGCTCGGGAGGAGGATGTGGCGTCATCTGCAGGAGTTGTTTCAGCAGAGCAAGGAGTCTGGCTTGAGGCGGCTACAGAGGACTTTGTTAGAGTAGGCGTGTTTTATTTGTATTGTTCTACGTTTGGTTTCTCCAAGCACTTGCATGTGCTCAGTTTTACGTACTACTGGGTGACAGGAAGTCCTTATACGTGTTTGGGAGTGTTTTCATTAATTTCTGTTAATGAAATGCAGGGGACCACTTTGTTCCACTGTTTCTTCTCAATAAAGAACCTTCTGATGCTCTTATAAACTATAATGCTTTTATGTAATTAATTAGTTTACAGTCAGGTTAGACAGTATAAAACTTTTGTAGGGATCAATCATCAAGTTTGAGGATGGAAGTTTGTGTTTATTGTGAGTGGCCTGGGACGGGGTTATGAATCATCTACACATGATCCACAACAGCTGCATCACCATCGAGCGAAGAAGATGGTTGAGGTTTTAAAGAGTAGATCTCACGTTTGCTACTATGAACAGGTCAGTATTTTTTTGGTTCTAATCTGGCAAAGTATTCCCTAAAACTGGGAGTTTCTCATACTATTTAATAATTCTTTATTATCTGAACAATATTTCTAATGGTGATGGTTTAGTTCTTTCTTGGTATCATAGAATTGAGAGCTACAAGGCAATTTCAAACTAATCCAAGATACAAGAGAAGTGTAAATTCATATGGCTAGAAGACAGTACACACCACTTTCAGGCTCAAGTTTAATATGAAAGATGCGTCTCTCTATATTCTCATTTCAAGTTGCTTACACAAAAGTGGAGATACACTTCACAGTTGGCATGTTGCAAGCTCTCTCTCATTCAAATACCATACTAAGATTGTGATTGATGTCGATCACATATGCCAATTTGGTCATACTTTCACCCTCAAATTGTGGTCAAGCATTAGCATATGACATGCAACAAGAAGTCTGTCCAAAGTACTGGTGTCTTTGTTGCATCACCAACAGGACTAAATTCCGTGCAAGAAAACCCAACAGAAATTGAGATGGAACGAGGAAAGGGAAATGATGAAACATAGAAAAATACACACATAACATTTTTATCTGCACCAGGATAACGACTCATGTCCCATCTCCTCAGGACCGCTCGAAATAGACAACATGATATGGAAGCAGATCACTTTTCTAAGCATTAATCAGTCGTTCTCGAGGTCATTCCTCCTTCCGAGGAAACCGTTGCCCTGAAAACTCCCATACTTTGAGTACCTTCCTAGCACCACCTAGCCATTTCCGAGACAACTCCTCCCATTCTAAGTGAGACATTCAACAACAACCGACTTCAATGATCTTCACCTTCAATTCAGCTAGCAAGACTCTTTTGATCCACGGAGTCAGTTAAACCACCAGATTATCCTATATTTGAACGTTGCAACAACTCCTGCTCCAGCTAGACGGTATAGTCGACAACAGAGATTACTCCCAACAATCAAGGGCATAATCTGATTAGTTATGAAGAAATCTCAACATGCAAATCTTGTTGTTATGGAGATTCGTGATATTCACACTTTTGTTACAACATGCAGATATTTATACACCCAAACCTCCATCAAGTAGGAGTACGGAATGAAAAGATTATAAATAGAGTATAGCGTTACTGAGTTCACTGTAACCTCTTGAAAATAGTGAATTCTCTCCCTTCTCCCCATGGTTTTTAAAATTGGGTTTCCAGTAAAAATCAGGTCTCCTTGCTTGCTTTTTATGTGTGAATCTCTTTGTTATCTTTATTTCCTGTGGTGCGAAATCAACTGCTCGATCAAGCCGAAAAATTTCCACCACATTTTGATGTTTTTATTGAGATCTGAGTCTCTACACTTAAAATCTCTCTCCTCAATAATCTTCCTTGAAAATCCTCTTTCAAATCAAGTATGGCCCCACAAAAGCGAATCACCAATGATGCAACTTTCAAAGACAAGGTCATCGCAACCGCTGGGGACAAGGCCTCCCTGCCAACCAACAATTAATGGCGTGCCGAGGACACAGGCTCGATCTCACCGCAGGAACCTTCTGTTAAAGTCCAGCTATCTCAGCAACAAGAAGATCAGCTCTTCTAGATGCTCTTCGAGATGAGAGAGCAAATGAAGGAGCAACAACAACAATTCAATCATGAGCAGATGGCGCTCGATCGCGAAAATACCCTCCGTGAACAAGAGGAGCTAAAACTAATCAACCAATAGTTTCAGATTGAAGTTACGACCCTCCAGAACAACTTAACGCAAGCGAGGGACGACCCGAAGAGCAACAGATCATCGAACTTCATGCCCTCGATGAGCTAATCCAAAAATTAATCATGAAGGCCAAATTGCTTCAGCACCTGATCCCAACTGCTCACATCCATAACTCTCCTATCTCTAAAGATATCCAGGAGAATGAAATTTCAAGGAAATTCTCGACTCCTACTTTCGACAGGTACTCTAGAGCGAGTGATCCAGTTCAGCACATCCGATACTTCCGAGACAAAATGATGATCTACTCCCGTAATGACCCACTCATGTACTTGACCTTTCCATCCAGTCTAAAGGATGCGACATCAGATTGGTTCTATTCCCTGCCCTTGCGCTCTCTCCACAACTTCTCAGAGGTTACTGAGGCCTTTCTCACACAGTACGCCTCTTGCCAAGAAGCCAAGATAAACAACTATCACCTGCTCTTCGTCAAGATGAGGCTGGGAGACAGCCTCAAGACATATATCAACTTCTTCCAGGGCCAGGTGACCAAAGTCTGCAATTGTGGTGAGAAGGTCTTCGCACTCGCATTCATCAGCAGGCTAGGTTACATGCCCACATACAAACATCTCCTAGAGCACAACATCGCAAAGATGAGCAAGGTTCTTTCCCAAGCTCAACCTTACATCTAGCTAGAAGAGGCAATGAAGGCTTCCTCCAATCACTCTGCGAAACCAAGAGATGGTGGAGGAAAGTCAAAGTCCACTCACGAAACTCTTAACCATCTCAAGGCCGGCACCGGGGGCAACCTCCTTACAATAAGCAAGTGCTCCCTATCCTCTGACCAAGTCTACTTTGAAGCTACATATTGATGGAATACTTTACTTTGTTGAAGCTCCGATTAACGAAGTTTTTAACACCTTTAATGATCAGCTGTAGATTAGACGCCTGAAACCAATCTAGCACAATCCCTAAGTTCCCAGGTCAGAGGTATGCTACTCCTATCATGAATATAAATGACAACAAACCATCTATTGTTGAGACCTCCAAAGGTATCTGAAAGAGTTGTACTAACAGGGATTCCTTAAAGAGTATGTCCTCACTCCCGAGACAATTTTCAGACAGTTGAATAGCAATCTCCTCGGAAGCAGAACCTGATCACCTAGTACAAGGCATTCGACTAACTACCCGAATTCTATTCCATATAGAGTGTACATCCTTCCAATTCTAACCTTATGTATTGCATTTTTGAATAAATATTATTCTATGCTCCTAACTTGTTGCAGTACGTCCATCTGTCCGTATGGTTATGACATTCATCCATCCATCCACACACCCCACTGATGGGATTTACCCCATTCGGAGGTGAAAACGCGATTCCTCTGCTAATGGTATTTCTCCAAATTGGAGGATCATGTTTGTAAACTCTGCTGATAGGATTTCACTCACTTAAAAGTGTCAATGCATACTTGCCTATGGGATTTTCTCGGTAATCCTACAGGAGCCGAAACCCTCCGTTGTGGGATTGCCCCAACTCAGAGTCCCCTATTCCGCGAAGGCATTTCCCTTCTTAAAGCCCCCGTCTGATGTTCCGATGATGAGATTTCTCCTACTCGGAACACAAACACTAGCCTACTGGCTCCATCATCTGAACCACAGGCGGATGAATCCCCGGTAGTTTCTTTGCCAGGTTCCTTACATATTTCGATGATGGAATTTTTAGACTCAGAAGATAGCTCCGTTGATGGGATATCCCACACCAAAGGACAACTCTGCTGATGGGTTTACTCTCACGTTGGAGATCCCAGATCATCACCAGGTAGGAGGCATATCTGAGCAACCACATCCAATCTGTCAATGGGTTAAAACCCCACTTCAGACCAAGTTTTTGCAAGTCCGAGAGGACTATGGTTATATACGACAAAAGATATATTTATCAGGGTTTTCTTATTTGGATTATCCCCTTGACATATCATTCTGGTATGGTCATAAGTGCAATTATTCTCCCCAGAGCGACAAACCACAAGTATTATATCTCGAGAACAAAAGTTCTAGGTATGATTTCAAAGTTTGAATGAGTGGTCAGTTTGGGATAACTCGTATATGCTCAGTTAATGGCTCCACAAGACATAAGGTATATACAAGGGTTTCCTTATTTGGATTATTTCCTCAACGTATTAGTCTCATGAATCTATTAGCTAAGCTCATACAATCAGATATTCCCACATTCACATCTATTATATTGTTTAATGTCTCATTGTACGCTTATATGCGCATCCTAATTACTTTCAATACTGTCTGATTGTCCGGAGATGGGATTTTCCCCGCTCGAAAACAACAATACAGACTCTTCTCCATCCCGCCAAGGCACTTTGCTGTGAGCTTTCCCTTACTCGGAGACCGGACTCTACTGTAGAGATTCCCCCCTCCCAAAGGCCCTGCTTCGCAGCTCCGTTGATGAAATTTTCCCCACTCGAAAGCATATGCGAACGTAATTCTGTTATAGGGATTTCTCCTCTCGGAAGCTCAACCCCCAGCTGGCATTCCCTACTCAGGGGCAAAATTTGCAGGTACTGTTGTGGGACTAACACTCACTTAGGAATTACATGCCAAGCTAATACCTAATACCTCAGTGTCAAAAAAACTCTCCAAATAGACATACTATTTCAAACGTAAATCATGGTATAACAAACCATGTAAGATCCAATAAATTTTTATTTCAAAAATTAATGCTTTTATTACAAAGCTTTCTGATTACATTCATTCAAATACACACTTGGTTACATCTAACAAGAGTAATATAAGATCTAACACCCATTTGTGTTTATTTTAAAAAAAAATATAGATAACTAACACTACTCATCCAGACCTGCCAAATAAACTCTTGATGCTGAAGAAAACAAAGAACCACCCATCTGGGAATGCTTCGCGCCAGTGCGATCCTATTGTTCATGCCACTTTCCGCAGATCCCAAGGAAAACCAGGGGAGATTCTTGCACAAAAATAAGAGATATTTCAGATGAAAAATCTTCTCCTTTCCGACCAGAACACTGAAAATACACCTAGAGAGGGGTGAATAGGTGTATGGCTAATCTAATGACAAATGAGGCAGAATTAAAAACTAATTGCAACACACTAAATATAATCAAAGAGTGTAGCCGAATTCCCGGTGACGAGCTCTGGACTATCTCCTCTAAATTCCTCTAAATAAGAGTTGAGGTGCTATATAAAGCTCTCTAGGTTCAACACTAGTGAAGCACACAATCAATACCAAGCATATATACGATATGAATAATATGATGCAATGCAAGATATAAAAGAGAGAGAGAGAGTTTAGAGATAGTGGATTAATCACAAGCACCGAGATATGTTTCGAGGTTCGAGCCACTGCTCTACATCCCTACCTTCACACAGAAGGATTTTCACTATACGTCCACACATGAGCTCCCGCACAAGGAATCTCCATTGAAGATTTGGCAAATACAAATTAGGAGTACACAACTCCTCTCTCCAACAAAATAACCTCTACACAAGAGGCTAGGCACAACAACAATCATCTTTACACTTAGAGGGATGGGCACTAAGCCAAATAACAATCACCTCACACAAGAAGGATAAGACACTAAGCCAAAACTCCAACCACAAATCATCTCTACATAAGAGGGATAATCACAAACCCAAAGCTCAATCTCAATCACCTCTACATAAGAGGAATGAACACAAACTCAAAGCAAAGAAGATTACAATACTTGGTGGTCTCAATAAACCACAAACCAACTTTCCTCACAAAACAAGATCCTATAGATAGGATAGATATGATAGCTCAAGTGTGAGAAATCAAGGTGTTTGGAAATCAATTCACAAAGAAAAATACTTGAAAAAAATACTAGAAGAAGATAGAAATGAAGATCAAAATCAATATCCTAAATACACTATTTTTCTTTTATTTTTCTAACCCTTGAAAACAAATAAAAGATAAATCTTTTAGCCCAAAACCTCTTTAAAACTTTGCTGTAAAACACTTGTAAAGATAGAAAAATTTGCTCTCTAAAAACTATGTATAAAACAGCCCACGAGATGGGTATTTATAACCCTCTCAAAATTCTGCCCGTTGGCAGCAGGAAAGGGCAGAAAAGCCCTTTCGGTCGACCGCCCGGTAGACTGGCCAACGGTCATTTTATGATCATTGAGTCTCCGGTCGACCGCCCGGTCGATCGGGCCAAGCCTCCGGTCGACCACCCAAGAGTTGGGTGCTTTCAGTCGGTCGACCGCGCGGTCGACAGGTCTGGTCGACCGACTCCTGGTCTGGTCGACCGTCCGGTCGACCGCTAGCTGAGTCTGGCTGAAATTCTGAGACTTAAAACTTAGGTTATTTAATACCAATTAAATCTCATAAAATCACATAAATTCCACAAAAAATAAGTTCTTGTAAGAAATTTGAATAACAAATATGTGTGACAAAAATCAACACATATTACAAACTATTTGAACTATTTTTGTGATATAGAAATTAGGCTTAAACACAAAATTCGTATTTTTCAAAACTTAATTTTTGAAATGAAAAACTGTTTTCTCCAAAACTTGTATAAAAACAAAAATATGATATTGAAACAAATTTGAAGCATATTGTATATGGATAGAATCCAATATACATATAAGATATATCTATGTTTTTGATATGAAGTCTAAAACCGGTTAAACTGAAACCAATAAACTTTAAACTTGTGTGTGTATAAGTGAACTTGAGAATATCAATACTATCTATCTTTAATACAAGATCTAAACAAACCGAAGTCTTCTTGTCGATTCTTATCTTCAAGATGACCCGATCCAAACACGATCCATAGATCTTGACTCCAACCGAGTGTTAAATGCGATCTTGACGCGCGCGCTCTTAAATCAACACGTGTTAGCTCCAAAACTCCTTTGTTGAAGTTAAACACCTACTAATATCTTGGTCAATCACTGAAACTATGTAAACACAAGATTATTAGTAAACTATAACTACATGAGTTAATCATCATCAAAACTAGAGTGATGAGCCTTTGGGCCAACAATCTCTCCTTTTTGATGATGACAAAACTGATAGAGTTATATATACATGGATTAAAGATAAGCTTCATAGAAGCTCCCCCTTAACTCAGCATAATAATAAACATAAAGATATTAATGAAATGCATAAACCAATCAGGACATATATGCATAAATAAGGAAATAAACATGCATAAACTCACTAAATTCTTTTCCTCCTTTTTACATAAACGAGGAAATAAACATGCATAAATAAACAAACGTATATAAACTCTCCAAAATACTTCTCCCCCTTTTTGTCAATTCATCAACAAAGGGGCGAAGAAAAACAAACAATAAAGATATATGTGATATATATTCATGAAGAGGAGAGACGTAAAGTTAACTCCCCCTGCATACATACATTACATGAAAAGAGATGACTAGACTCTAACCACATAACGCATAATATACAATGTATAAGTGGAGATGTTAAGTTTCCCCGACACACGTGTATAACATAAAGAAGAGAGATCAAGCTCCTCAATGTGAGATACACTCAACATGAATCTATATATAGAGGAGATGTTAAGCTCCACTTGCATATAAGCAATACATATCAAAATATTTTTGAAACGACTTTTAAAACAAATTTTGTATTTTCTTGAAGTCAACAAAACAAATTTTAATATCAACGAAATTAAATTGTAAATACCAATTGAAAATTGTAGTTGACAAAAACAAATGTTGGTATCACTTGAAAATTTTTTTTTAAGATACCAATAGAAGATTTTTTATTCCAATTGAAAATGAACATTGTAAGTTTGATACCAATTGAAACCAAATTGTACAAATTGAAAATATCTTGTAAATTTTGATACCAATTGAAAGTAAAAACCAAATTTGGGTAAACAAAACTCATTTTGAATAAGGATATCAAATTGAGAATAATACCAATTTAAGATTATTAATACCAATATTGAAAATGTTAGCACATACAAAAATAAAATATTTTTTATCATAAAGAGTGAGAGTAAGATACCAATTGAAAATAAAACTTTTTAAAGATAAAACATGAATTTTCTCCCCCTTTATGAAATGCTAATAAAAAACAATACATAAGCTTGTTTAAGATATAAATTGAAAAATAATTGTCATTATAAACTAAATCAAGCTTAGCATAAATATAATTTGTGCTTTAAAATGTAAAGATGTTGAAGCACAATCAAATCATATTCATATATATATATATATATATATATATATATATATATATATATATATATATATATATATATATATATATATATATATATGATAATGAATATACCAATTGAAATTGATACCAATTGAAATTTGAAATATACATATATAAGAAACACATATGAGTATATAAAATAGAAAAACATGAAGATTATGTGTATAGCTCATACCTACCACCCTATTAATGCACATGTTTAAATAGATTTTCAATTTGAGCATACAAGGCATGGTCGCCCATCCAATCGCCCTTTGAAGGTAGGGGTTTTCAAAAATCATGATTTGAAGATAATTTAGCATAGTTTGAAAAACTCTACCATTTGAAGAATTAAGAAACTAGTTTAGAATAATATTTGAAAAACTAGTTGAAAATCCTTCAAGAGATGAAACCAAATCATATATTCCATGAAGCATGCTAAATACACAAGAGTTGACACTCGAAATCTATAAAGCTCATAAATGCTCATGAAACAAAAAATTCATGAGTAAACACCAAACAAAGAGTGTGAGAGTCATGTAATTAACAAAAGCATAGAAATAGGCAATGAAGCTCAATGAAATTCCTTTATAAACATGAAAAATATGAAAATTTAATTTTCATCAAAACAATAACAACTTCAAAACATATGTATGTTTTGTCTAAACTAGAAGTATACATACATATCTCAAACACAAATGAGTCCATAAAAAATTGCATGAAAATCAAATGGCTCTAGGATAGACATGTATATCTAAAGTTTTGACAAGATTGACATATACATGGAGCTAAATACATTATTATGAAAACATATACAAAAGTAGAGAATACAAGTTAAAATATAAGAATCATCAAAACTAGGCTATACAAGTACATCTAATGGGTACAAATGAGCAACATAGCACAAGCATAAAATAATCAAATGTGGCTCACTAGTTGTACATGTATTGACACAAATTTTAATGAAAACTTCATCTAAACAAGTAATCAAAACATGAAGCATAGAAGAAAACATAAATCAATATGATCATTATGTTAAATGCACATAGTTTAGACTAGGATATACACAATAAGTAAACTATAAAGATGTAAATCCATATGAACATGGGTGTATCTCAAAAGACTATCCATGTATATCACAAGTCTAATTTACATTGCATCTAATATAATGAACATAGAAAAACAAAACATGCTAAAAATCAATAATATGAAAGCATGTAAACTAAATGGGAGTTTAGAGATAGTTAGCAAAACCATTAGGGCTTATCTCTAGGTCTCCAAATCATGATGGTCCTTCCATCAAACTTTCCTTGAAAGTGATGCATCCAAAAGTGTCACCATTTAGCTCGGAACGCATCCACCATCAAGGCACCAATGCCTTCACGTCAAGCGAGAGCCCACACCTACATTAATACAATAGGGTGGATTTTGGTACCCATACCTTATTGGGTCCATGGGGGTTAGCACCTTTCCTAACCCAAACAAATTTGTTTGCAAAATTTGAAGTATTTAATCTATCATAACAAAATTTTGTAAGGTGGCCCTTACGTCCACAATGTGTACAAGTGTACACATGAGTATACATAGTGTTATGTATGTGAACATGAGAAGCATGTGTATGCTGTGAATGGTGTGCATGAACATAAGGAGCATGTTTCTTGCGAAACATGGATTCCAAACGTGTGTGGTTCATGACACATTGGCTCAAAGTGGAGCCCAAACAATCAACACTTTTCTTCAAAGTACAAATATCATTTTTAATACTTGAAGACAAAGTAGAGCATGCATCATGTTTATCACTAGAAGATGAAAGACTAGAAATATGACAAAGATGAGAAGACAAATCATTTTTCAAACATTTATTTTCATTTGAAATCAAATCCAATTCTTTTGAAATTAAGGTAATTTGATTTTGCAAAGAATTGTTCTCTTTTAAAACAATTTCAAGTTTTGAAGACAATGCTTTATTTTTCTTCGCAACATCATCACAATCATTTTTATTTTTTAAAATTTCATTTTTCTTTAAAATAGATTAAGTTAGGATTTCAATGAGTCCCTTTAACTTGAATCTCAACCCTCTCTTGTAAAGTCATATTATGTTTTGAAAATAAATCCTTATTTTCTTCTTTTAATTTAAAGTTTTTCTTTTTCAAAACTTTGGTTTTTGTTAGTAAGTTTTCACAAACAATAGATAGTTCTTCATTTAATGCATCGGCATCCATATGGTCATCTCTGAAGAACTAGCACTATCATCTAGTTGAGTTTCCGAGTGTACCTCAAGAGAGTCATTTCCTTAGATCATGTAGCACGCTTCGTCGGACTCATCTTTACTAGATTTCTTCTCCACATATTTCGTCGTTTGTAGCTCGGGAGATGTCAATGTGTTCCACACTGTAAAAGCGAAATCATACCCGCCAAAGTGCCTCTAAGGCTTGTGCATTGGCTTCTATATGCTTGTTATTATCAAGATAAGATTTCTTGGTAGTAGCAAGGTAAACATGCATTCCTATGGTTTTTAAATAGGCACTCATTCTAAGCTTCCATAAATCAATGTTATAAACATCAAACATGTGAGGGGCAAGGTGATCTATGAGTGTATAAATAATAAGTGTGCAAATGCAAATCTAGATTAGCTATTCAAGATCTCATTCCTAAGTGGTTAAACCTAATATCAGGAGTGTAGGCTCTGATACCAATTGAAAATACACTTAGAGGGGGGTGAATAGGTGTATGGCT
This sequence comes from Agave tequilana, assembly GCA_038442645.1. Taxonomy (NCBI): domain Eukaryota; kingdom Viridiplantae; phylum Streptophyta; class Magnoliopsida; order Asparagales; family Asparagaceae; genus Agave; species Agave tequilana. The sequence continues at coordinate 105,490 of JAVJIF010014682.1, forward strand.
AATCTAATGACAAATGATGTAGAATTAAAAATTAATTACAACACACTAAGTGTAATCAAAGAGTGTAGCCAAATTCCCGGTGACGCGCTCTGGACTATCTCCTCTAAATTCCTCTAAATAAGAGTTGAAGTGTTATATGAAGCTCTCTTGGTTCAACATTAGTGAGGCATACAATCAATACCAGGCATATATATGATATGAGCAATATGATACAATGCAAGATATAAAAGAGAGAGAGTTTAGAGATAGTGGATCAATCACAAACACCGAGATATGTTTTGAGGCTCGAGTCACTGCTCTACGTCTCCACCTTCACATAGAAGGATTTTCATATACGTCCACACAGGACCTCCCACACAGGGAACCTCCACTGAGAATTTGAAAAATACAAATTAGGAGTACACAACTCCTCTCTCCAATAAAACAACCTCTACATAAGAGGTTAGGCACAACAACAATCACCTCTACACTTAGAGGGATGGGCATTAAGCCAAACAACAGTCACCTCACACAAGAGGGATAAGGCACAAAGACAAAACGCTAACCACAATCACCTCTACGCAAGAGGGATAATCACAAACCAAATCTCAATCTCAATCACCTCTACACAAGAGAGATGAATACAAACTCAAAGCAAAGAAGATTACAACATTTGGTGGTCTTAATAAACCACAAACCAATTTCCTCACAAAACAAGATCCTATAGATAGGATAGATATGATAGCTCAAGTGTGAGAAATCAAGGTGTTTGGAAATCAATTCACAAAGAAAAATACTTGAAAAAAATACTAGAAGAAGATAGAAATGAAGATCAAAACCAATATCCCAAATATACTATTTTTCTTTGATTTTTTCAACCCATGAAACAAATAAAAGATAAATCTTTTAGCCCAAAAACTCTTTAAAACTTTGCTGTAAAACACTTATAAAGATGGAAAAATTTGTTCTCTAAAAACTATGTATAAAAACACAGCCCAAGAGATGGGTACTTATAACCCTCTCAAAATTCTGCCCTTTGGCAGCAGGAAAGGGCAGAAATGCCCTTCCGACCGACCACCTAGCCAACGATCATTTTTCTGACCGTTGAGCCTCTGGTCGACCGCCCGGTCGACCGGGCCAAGCCTTCGGTCGACCGCCTGATAGACTGGCCAGCACTCGAGAGTTGGGTGCTTTCAGTCGGTCGACCGCGCAGTCGACCGGCCTTTTAGGCTGGCCATGTGCACGTTTGCGTGCACATCGATCGACTGGTCCGATCGACCGACTCCTGGTCAGTCGACCGTCCGGTCGACCGCCAGCTGAGTCTGGCTGAAATTTTGGGACTTGAAACTTAGGTTATTTAATACCAATTAAATCTCATAAAATCACATAAATTTCACAAAAATAAGTTCTTGTAAGATATTTGAATACCAAATATGTATGACTAAAAATCAACACATATTACAGACTATTTGAACTATTTTGTGATTAGAAATTAGGCTTTAACACAAAATCCGTATTTCCATTACTTGAATTTTTGAAATGAAAACCGTTTTCTCCAAAATTGTATAAATACAAAAATATGATATTGGAACAAATTTAAAGCATATTGTATATAGATAGAATCCAATATACATATAAGATATATATCTATGTTTTTGATATGAAATCCAAATCGGTAAACCAAAACCAATAAACTTTAAACTTGTGTGTGTATAAGTGAACTTGAGCATATCAATACTATCTATCTTTAACACAAGATCTAAACTAACCGAAGTCTTCTTGTCGATCCTCATCTTCAAGATGACCCAATCCAAACACAATCCGAAGAGCTTGTCTCCAACTGAGTGCTAAATGCGATCTTAACGCGCGAGCTCTTGAATCAACACGTGTTAGCTCCAAAACTCCTTTGTTGAAGCTAAATACCTACTAATATCTTAGTCAATAACTGAAACTATGTAAACATAAGATTATTAGTAAACTATAACTTCATGAGTTAATCATCATCAAAACTAGAGTGATGGGCCTTTGGCCAATAAACACACCTTCAAGGAAGCCAGACGGGCTCCTCTAGGATATTCAAGACAGTGATGGCATCACATCACTGAACCATCATCAGGAAGAGGTCAGAGCTCTCGAAGAAGGAATGCTTCATTGGTGGCGTAACAAGGCACCCCTATGCTTTCTTCCCGCGCCTCGCCTTAAGAAAAGAGCCCCCTACGGTGAAGATTGATGTCTTTTACCAGCCGCCTCCGCCACTTCATCCTTTCCCTCTCTTTCCTCCATCGAACGAAGAAGAACAACGACATCGCTATCTACCAGCATAATAAGTTTAGGGGCAAAAAACTCTTGAGAAGATAAACAAACTTTCTCCAGGGTCCACCCTATTTATAGATGAGGAAATTAGATCATCTCCTATTCAAATTTCAACCACTCCCAAAGAGTTAGTTCATATCTCGAATTTTACGGCATGTCAAATCAGCCAGATATCAACTATCTCTACCATATGATCTTATTCATCATGAGCAAGGATCTCGATCATTAATTTGCCAGCTGTCCTCGCCCACTTCAACTTCCAAAAGCTCAAAGTATAAAAGACGCCATGACTTTTCAAATCAGAGGAGAGATCAGTCTGCTCTCCTCCTTCTCTCTAGGTATTTGAAGAAGGAAAAGGCGGAGGGGCATCTATAATGATCAAATTTTATCTGCACCACGATCACGACATGTGTCCCACATCATCTGGACCACCTAAAGCAGACGGTATCACAAGCCAGTAGATCACATTCTCGAGCATCACTCAGTGTAAAATCCTAATCCAACTCTCCTCACTTTCATCTTTCCTTTCTCTTCAAGCGGAGCGTGAACGAAAAGGGGTTTTCGAGAACAAGGCTTGAGGAGAAAGTAAGGAGGAACAACTCAAGTAAGTAAAAATCAAACTTTTATGAATTAAAACTTGATTTAATTTTTCATGATTAGATTTATATTCCCATAATTTTTCATCTAGAATTCTTGTCTAAGCTCTAATAAAAAAATTAAATTGTGGAACGAGAATTTAAATAATTTATAATGTTTAACTCTTTCCATGGATCATTTTCTTTCATTAAAATATCACCTTTGTTTATATAAAATATATAAAAGTCACAAATTATTACCCCAGTTGGAATATTAAAAAGAAAAAATAATACAATAAATTAAAGTGGAACCACAAGATTAATTTATTTATTTCAGAAAACCCGTTTTTTTCCCGTAATTAATATGATACAAGTAATCTAATCAATATCGTGTCTATACAAGGGTCTTCCATGAATTTTTTTTGTATACATCAAAACTCAATTCAAAAAATTCAAAAACAAATGCATGTGGCAATACATATCTAAATTTATACACCCTTTTAAAAATTTCTACAAGTTAGAAAATTGAAATTGTTAATAAAAATAAAATAAAAAATAATTTTTTTGCCGGCTGCTGCACAGACTGCTTGGGTCTGTGCAGAGCCAGGCCGGCTAGGCTGTACCTGGCCTGCCCAGGGCTTGGCTGGCCCGGGTGTCCCTGCCAAGGCCGGCCCAGGCTGGCCGGGCCTGGCTTAGCCCAGGCCTGGCAGGCCCGGGCTGGGTTGGGCTGCAGGGGGGCAGGCCCCTGCACCTTTTTCAGTTAAAAGAAAAAATTATTTTTGCTAAGGCCCACAGCCTATTTCCACAGCCCAGTACTGCATGGGTTGTATCTTTTGGATCCACACCCGCACAACAAAACCCAACCCAACAGAAAATTTCAGACTTGTTAACCTGGAGAAAATAATTAAAATAATTAGTTAAAAATATTAAAAAATAGAGAAAAATATAAATAACAATCTACACTACTTCTACTTTTCATGATAAATTTTCATAAGAATAGCAACATAAATTAAATCAAATTACCTCCTTTAAAGTTAGTTTCTCTTAGTTTCTCTTAATGATAAATCTAAACCCGTTAAGAAATTTAATGTTAAAAAGTATTTAAAAACCAATAAAAGAAAATTTAAAGTTAGTCCAATTAAACCTATTAAGTTAATGTAATTCATAGGATCATACTCCCAACCTTAAGTTAATTAATCACAATTAAATAAATGAAAGATCCTAACAAATTCTATTGAAATAATTTATGTAAATTTACCGGGATTCCAGGATTGCAGTGTTTTGGATTGTGATCGAGTTCAGGTGAGTGTTCTTTATTTTCTTATTGACTATTTCGATATTATTTTATGTGAGTGTTTCTTTTTTCGTGTAATTTTATTTTGTGAGTGTTTTCTCTTCCTTCTATAATTCTATTTTGTGAGTGTTCTTTGTTTTTCTCATTGAGTATTTTAGTATTATTTTATTTTGTAGTGAGTGTTTTTCTTTTCCTTCTAAAATTCTATTTTGTGAGTGTTTGCTTTTGTCTAAATTCTTTATTCACCGTTGTTTACATATATTTGTGTTTTACTTTTATCATTTCATATGACTATCTGATGTATCTTACCAATGTGATTATCTGTATCGTTTCATGAGACGTCAGTATACATTCACCATATTTATTTTCCTGATTTGAGTATTTATTAGCGTCATTTCATGTGTAGTTATTTACCAATATTGATTCAGGACTAGTTGAGATATACCTTATACTGTGACACCTGACACCTTTTACGAGAACCTTGGCATGATTGTTACACTGCTACCAGACATCTGAACTCCTGTACCCTTGCACTCCTGTATCCCCTATACTCATGTCACACGCGCTGTTACCCAGTTAATAGCACAGTCATACCGGTGTCCGGCGAGCATGCCGCCGGTGTCGGGATGACGAGGATGTATCCCACAATCGTGCTAGCGTCCAGCAGATCCTGAATGGAACTAAGTGCCACACGGAGCAAAGTACCACACCATACACATGGTGGGGGCCACCTCTAGAATCTATTCCCCTCAGAGCAAAGTGCCACATGGAGCAAAGTGCCACACCACACACATGGTGGGAGCCACCTCTTGAATCTGTGGGGGCCACCTCTTGAATCTGTAGGGCTACTACCTTCTGCCTGTGCCGCCTGGTGTTAGCGTGATAAGCATTCTAAGTGCATATTAACATCCACACATACCTGTATGATGATAACGCCATGAGTATATGTTATTTGGTCTCTCCCCTATTCGAATAGTGGTACCCGCATATCGGAGTTCGGATGAGTTCTACTAGAAGTGCGGGCTCCAGTGTGAACTGTCAGTGTTGTGGGACGCCGGTAGGAAAGGGACAAGAATAACAAAGGACACTAATGATTATTATTGAATAACTTGAATGCAATGCATTCATTTTTTCCGTTTATAGTAATAAATTATTTAATCAGGTGTTATGTCCTGAATTGATATCCTGCTTATGACATATGATTGTACACATGACCAGATTTTATACAAGACTAGTGACATATGCTAGGTTACACAACTTGATATCAGTTGTTTGTTTAGAGTTGTGATAATTGCCTTTTATCTTCATTCATGTTGTTATTCAGTTATCCTTCAGTTGTCTGTTTATTACTTTATTTAGTTATCTTCTGTCTGCAGTTTATCTTGTTATTATTCTATGCACATTGTTTATATGCACGAGCAGTCCTCTTTACACACACACTCACTAGGTCACTTTCTGACGACCCTGAATTTGCACGTCCAGATATTGGACGCTTTGTTTTCTATTGTCAGGTGTTCGACGAGACCATACATATTGCGAGGAGCTTGAGTCTCTCTGATTCTGGTATTCTCATCTCTCTTATCTTCCTATTATTTTTTGATTCTATCTTTATCGCATTCAGTTACCATTTTCTTTCTTTTATTCATCTGTTATCATGCAGTGATATTGATTTATCGTAGTAGATTTTGTAGCTTATTCAGGTTACTTTAGGCTTAGAATGTATGCATGGGGTATTTCCTCGCGTATATACGTCGCCGACTCTCGTCGCGTCTCCGCTCCAGCGTATTTTGAGAAGTGGGGCGTGACAGGGTTTTCTTGGTATCAGAGCCAGGTTCAACATAAAGAGAACCTGGATCTTACTGTAACTTGAAACAAGTTATATTTACACTGCAATATACATATACTATTCACATGATGATACTGAGTCCACTTGAGAATCAATCGTTCTCCCTTCTAAAACCATCTCTTGAATCTCTTGATGTCTCAGATTTCAACATTCCTTCCGGAGCGATCTATATTTTTCTTATTGATTCCTATCTTTCATCTCCATTCTTTTCTCCTGATTTTGACTCTTAGACCTCGCCTTTAGACATGATCGATAACAGAAATCAGAGCGCGCAGCGAAAGCGTGGTGGGCTTATAACGCATCGAGAAGCGACATGGAAGACGAGAAGACAATATTAACATCAGTTATTCTTTTTATTTTCTCAAATTGCTTAATATCTATTTCTTAACTTTAATCTTCTATTCATTCCCCGCTTTATTGAAATTTCAAGGACGAAATTTTTATTAAGGTAGGTAGAATGTAAAAACCCTAATCCAACTCTCCCCACTTTCATCTTTCCTTTCTCCTCAAGGGGATCGTGAATGAAAAGGGGGTTTCGAGGAACAAGGCTTGAGGAGAAAGCAAGGAGGAACAACTCAAGTAAGTAAAAATCAAACTTAAAAATTAAACTTTTATGAATTAAAATTTGATTTAATGTTTCATGATTAGATTTATATTTCCCATAATTTTTCATCTAGAATTCTTGTCTATCTAATAAAAAAATTAAATTGTGGAACGAGAATTTAATAATTTATAATGTTTAACTCTTTCCATGGATCATTTTCTTTCATTAAAAATATCACCTTTGTTTATATAAAATATATAAAAGTCACAAATTATTACCCCATTGGAATATTCAAAAGAAAAAAATAAAACAATAAATTAAAGTGGAACCACAAGATTAATTTATTTATTTTAGACAACTCATTTTTTCCTGTAATTAATATGATACAAGTAATCTAATCAATATCGTGTCTATACAAGGGTCTTCCATGAAATTTTTTTGTATACATCAAAACTCAATTCAAAAAAATTCAAAAACAAAATGCATGTGGCAATACATATCTAAATCTATACACCCTTTTAAAAATTTCTACAAGTTAGAAAAATTGAAATTGTTAATAAAAAAATAAAATAAAAATAATTTTTTGCCGGCTGCTGCACAGATCGCTTGGGTCTGTGCAGAGCCAGGCCGGCCAGGCCGCACCTGGCCTGGCCAGGGCCTGGTTGGCCCGGGTGGCCCTGCCAAGGCCGGCCCAGGCTGGCCGAGCCTGGCTTAGCCCGGGCCTGGCAGCCCGGGCTAGGTTGGGCTGCAGGGGGGCAGGCCCCTGCACCTTTTTCAGTTTAAAAAAAAATATTTTGGTTAAGGCCCACAGTCTGTTTCCAGCCCAGTACTGCATGGGTTGTATCTTTTGGATCCACACCCGCACACAAAACACGACCCAACAGAAAATTCCAGACTTGTTAACCTGCAGAAAATAATTAAAATAATTAGTTAAAAATATCAGAAAAATAGAGAAAAAATATAAATAACAATCTACACTACTTCTACTTTTCATGATAAAATTTTCATAAGAATAGCAACACAAATTAAATCAAATTACCTCCTTTAAAGTTAGTTTCTCTTAGTTTCTTTTAATGATAAATCTAAACCCGTTAAGAAATTTAATGTTAAAAAGTCTTTAACAACAAATAAAAGAAAATTTAAAATTAGTCCAATTAAACCTATTTAGTTCATGTAATTCATAGGATCATACTCCCAACCTTAAGTTAATTAATCACAATTAAATAAATGAAAGATCCTAACAAATTCTATTGAAATAATTTATGTAGATTTACCGGGATTCCAGGATTGCAGTGCTTTGGATTGTGATCGAGTTCAGGTGAGTGTTCTTTATTTTCTTATTGACTATTTTGATATTATTTTATGTGAGTGTTTCTTTTTTCGTGTAATTTTATTTTGTGAGTGTTTTCTCTTCCTTCTATAATTCTATTTTGTGAATGTTTTTTGTTTTTCTCATTGAGTGTTTTAGTATTATTTGATTTTGTAGAGTGTTTTCATTTCCTTATCAAATTCTATTTTGTGAGTGTTTGCTTTTGTCTAAATTCCTTATTCACCGTTATTTACATGTATTTGTGTTTTACTTTTATCATTTCATATGACTATCTGATGTATCTTACCAATGTGATTACCTGTATCGTTTCATGAGACGTCAGTGTACATTCACCATATTTATTTTGCTGATCTGAGTATTTATTAGCGTCATTTCATGTGTAGTTATTTACCAATATTGATTCAGGACTAGTTGAGATATACCTTATACTGTGACACCTGACACCTTTTACGGGAACCTTGGCATGATTGTTACACTGCTACCAGACATCTGAACTCCTGTACCCCTGCACTCCTGTATCCCCTATACTCATGTCCCACGCACTGTTACCCTGTTAATAGCACAGTCATACCGGCGTCCGACGGAGCATGCCGCCTGGCGTCGGGATGACGAGGATGTATCCCACAATCGTGCTAGCGTCCGGCGGATCCTGAATGGAACTAAGTGCCACACGGAGCAAAGTGCCATACCATACACATGGTGGGGGCCACCTCTTGAATCCGTGGGGGCCACCTCTAGAATCCATTCCCCTCAGAGCAAAGTGCTACATGGAGCAAAGTACCACACCACACACGTGGTGGGGGCCACCTCTTGAATCTGTGGGGGCCACCTCTTGAATCTGCAGGCTACCTCCTGCCTGTTAACAAAGGACACTAATGATAAACATTCTCAGTGCATATTAACATCCACACATACCTTTATGATGATAACGTCATGAGTATATGTTATTTGGTCTCTCCCTTATTCGAATAATGGTACCCGCATATCGGAGTTTGGATGAGTTCTACTAGAAGCGCGGGCTCCAGTGTGAACTGCCGGTGTTGTGGGACGCCGGTGGAAAGGGATAAGAATAACAAAGGACACTAATGATTATATTGAATAACTTGAATGCAATACATTCATATTTTCCGTTTATAGTAATAAATTATTTAATTAGGTGTTATGTCCTGAATTGATATCCTGCCTTTTGACATATGATTATACACATGACCAGATTTTATACCAGACTAGTGACATATGCTAGGTTACACAACTTGACATCAGTTGTTTGTTTACAATTGTGATAATTGCCTTTTATCTTTGTTCCTGTTGTTATCCTTCAGTTGTCTGTTTATTACTTTATTTAGTTATCTTCTGTCTGCAGTTTATCTTGTTATTATTCTATGCACATTGTTTATATGCACGAGTAGTCCTCTTTACACACACACTCACTAGGTCGCTTTCTGACGATCCTGGATTTGCACGTCCAGATATTGGACGCTTTGTTTCTATTGTTAGGTGTTCGACGAGACCATACATATTGCGAGGAGCTTGAGTCTCTCTGATTCTGGTATTCTCATCTCTCTTATCTTCCTATTATTTCCTGATTTTATCTTTATCGCATTCAGTTACCATTTTCTTTCCTTATTCATCTGTTATCATTATGTTAGATATTTATATGTCATATTGCAGTGATATTGATTTATCGTAATAGATTTTGTAGCTTGTTCAGGTTACTTTAGGCTTAGTGTGTATGCGTAGGGTATTTCCTCGCATATATACGTCGCCGACTCTCGTCGCGTCTCCGCTCCAGCGTATTTTGAGAAGCGGGGCGTGACACTCAGCCATCCCAGAGGCAATTCCTCCTTCCAAGGACACCGTCATCCAAAGAACTCACATACTCTGAGTGCCTTCCTAAGCACCACCCAATCATTCCTGAGGTAACTCCTCTCGCTCTAAACTAGACACCCACAACAGCTGACCTTATTGATCTTCACCTTCAATTCAACTAACAAGATTCTCTTGATTTGCGGAGTCAGTTATGCCATCAGGTCATCTCACATTTTGTACGTTACGACAGCCCTTACTCCAGCGCGAACAGTTACAGTCGATAACACGGATTACTCCAAATGATCAAGGGCATAATCTGAGTAGTTATGAAGAAATTACAACATACAAATCCTACTGTTATGGAGATTCGTGATATTCACACTTTATCACAACGTGCAAGGTATTTATATACTTGAACCTCCAAAAAGCAGGAGGATAGAATGAAGAGATTGTAAACAGAGTATAGCTCTACTGAGTTTACTTTAACTTCTTGAAAATAGTGAATTCTTTCCCTCCCCCGTGGGTTTCCTAAATTGGATTTTCACGTAAAAATCTAGTCTCCTTATTTGCTCTTTGTGTGCGAATCTCTTCGTTATCTTATATTCTCCGTAGTGTGAAATCAACCGCTCGATCAATCATGTCAGAAAATCTCCACCACAAAAATATAAAGACATTCCTAAATCAACTTATTACTCAAAATCATGTCTCCGCATTATGTAAGTTGGTGCATGAAACAAAATTTTGTTATAACTTCTACAATCTGAGATTTCATATATGTTGCAAATGTAAAAGTAGCTACTGGAAAAACTTTCTAATTGTTGACAATGAAAGAGTAGAATCTTATTATATTCACTACTTTTTCTTGCACAAAAGAAATTGAGAAAAAAATAAACTAGCTGAGCACTAAACTCTTGTTGGTTGTTGTAACCTTTTAAATTCTCTTGTGAAGGGAACTTGAATTAAAGAGATACACAAACAAATATAGCTTTCAGGCTTATGGATTTAGGTTCAGTAACAAGAGATTATAAGAAACATCCAAAATCACATCCTTTTCCTTTCATGGCATTAAAGATGATCAATGTCTCGAAGAGAGTCCCGCAATGAAAATGCTTAAGAATCGAAAGAAAAATGGTATGGAATCTAAAATCATTAAGGAAAGATAGAAGTTAAAAATTAATTAATAAGAGTTTAGAAATTGGCAGGAACTAATAAGGAAGGATACAGATTTAAAAGGAAATACTTTTAAGCATGGTAGTTAGAAAATATTTTATGGGATCTTTATAAATGGCTAGAAATTAGGAAGCCTTTAAAACTAATTATTTTTTAAATGGAGAAAGTGAGCTGTCACACAAATACAATGGACAAGGTCCATGGAGGATATAAAATCTTGGGAGAGGAGAGGAAAGACATCTATTGTTTGTCTTATCTGATTGCTAGAAAGGAGAAGTGAGCTGTCACAGAATACAATGGACAAGGCCCATGAAGGATACAAAATCTTGGGAGAGGGGGAGAGACATCTATTGATTCTCTTCTCTCATCGCCAAAATGGAGAAAGTGAGCACCAGAGTTTGTGTTACTGGAGTTGCAGGTTATATTGGGTCTTGGCTTGTCAATAAGCGTCTCCAGCAAGGCCACACAGTTCATGCCACTCTAAGATACTTAGGTGACTTTTCCCTCCCCCTTTCCCTCATATTCAAGTACTGCAAGAATTACTTTGTAAATTTGCAGGTGATGAGTCTACGGTTGGACTTCTGAAGGGCCTCCCTGGAGCAGAGAACAGGCTACTGTTGTTTCAGGATGACCTTTATAATGCCGAAGAGTTTGAAACTGCGACACGAGGATGTCAGTTTGTGTTTCTTGTTGCAACTCTGATAGCAAGCTATGCTAATAACACTAAGGTTGGTGGACTGCCCTCCTTGTGCTCTCAGAATTCCTGCAATCTCTCCGTCACATTTCATATGAAACCATAGAGTTTGTTGTAGTTATTCTCGACTACGCACTGGATTGTTGGGTGATATAATAGCCCAACAATGAACTATGAACTGGATTGTTTGTAGTTATTGGGCTTGGCTGGGCAATCATCACTAGATGGCATACATGCATATTACTCAGTAATATAATAGAGATTGTTGGATGGCATCTAGCGATGCTCAGTAAACAGGTAGATTTCGCTATACCTAATCCTTTCTCGGATAAATGTTGTGTAATCTATCTAATAATGAAGATATAGACTAGTTTCACCATAATCCAGTGATATAATAGAGAATGTGGAAAATACGCTTGTTAGGCACCAATTGATGCTTGGTAAAAGGCAAAAGAGGAAGATTGACAAAAAAAACACCAAGACTATAATCCTGGAAGAAAATGAAAGTCCAGTTATTTCTCAAAATATGCTTCTTGCTAATTTCTCACAAGAGGGGCAGAATTCTGTACATTTCAAAAATCTGTTCAAAGGGCTTGGGTGCTCAATGATCTCTTTGCTTTTAAAAATTTATCATCATTGCTACTAATGTGGTAACTCACGAAACTGAAAACAGTACAACGACACCATCGAATCTTCAGTTGCTGCAGTGCGCAACATCTTACAGTCATGCCAAAAATCTGGAACAGTGAAGCGTGTTATCTACACTGGGTCTGTCACTGCTGCATCTCCACTGAAAGAAGATGATACTGGATTTAAAGATCTGATTGATGAATCTTGCTGCACACCCCTTCATCTCTCATTTACTCACTGCAATGATTATGTGAAGGTAGTTATTCATTTATCCATGAAAATGCTCTATTAAGTATTAAGTCATTATGTTTGTGGAAAAATGATTGTCTGCATTATTATCCAACGAACAATTTATTATATTCTTCACAAGTTGCTCTATATTGACAAACATTTCCTATTGACTAAGAAAATATTTTACAATTATTCATGTACTACTAGTTATTGCTGATGACCATCACAATATGTTTTTTTTTTTTTTATTTGAAAAAACTGAGTGTTTTGTTAGTTGCATCCCAAAGATTTGATCCTGGATCTCTTACTACTTCTTGCTTCCTCTTGGCACTAATTAAGTTCCTCTTTTGGAATCAGTTGACCTCGAAAAGAGTGAAACAACTGTCACATAAAATCAACTATTTAGATTGAACATTACAACTAATGATCCAAAGATAATATGATATCCAGGTAAACCTAGATCCTAATCCTATCCCCAAGTCCTATCCCCAACCCTAACCCTTATAAGCTTCAAAATGGTTAGTATAAAACAAATTTCCTGCAATACTATAGCTGTTATTTATAATACATTGTTTCTTTATGGAGTTATTTGAATGTATAAGGTGGATAACTTAAACCCCTTCCCTAAGTACCGTAACTTCTCAGATTATAATGGTTGGAGGCATCTTTTAAACTGGTCACCTCCTTGTCACATACATGCAAATTCCTTGACAAACTCTCTTTCAAGTTTGTATGTCACTCTTGTGACCAATGGAGTTGTACTAATCCAGATATCCCTGTTATAGTTATGTCTCAGGCGGGAGGCACTCAAATCAGTCATTTCATTTATTAGATAAAATAAAAGTTGACACAAATTTAGAGAGTAGTACTACCTAGCGAAGTGACATAGGGGTCAAGTGCTCAACAGTTCGGGGGACATTTATGGTTATTTTGTAAGAACTTGAAGCATCATTTTAATTTTAAGAGACTGTTCTTTTAAGAAGAGCAACTCAAATTGTTATACATTTAAAATTATCTCTTTGTCTAGTTAACGTGAAACTATTTATTTGCACAAATCTTAACATATTTATTTACCTCCCAAGACATGTAGATAAATGTTTGAAGGCTCTGGATGATAGTAGGACTAAAAATAAAAACTTATCACTCTCTATTTTTTATTGTTCTCTTATGAATCAAATCCCCCAAAGTTATTCTCTTATGATTCCTTCCAAATATTTTTTTGGAGAAGGTGCTATTGGATTACAATCACGCAAAAGAGAACAATGGAATGGAGGTTGTAAGCTTAGCGTGTGGAGAAGTTGGAGGCAAAGCCCTTCTTTCTAATGCACCATTGAGCATAGAGGCACTTGCTTCGCCCCTGATGAGAGATCCGTCTCTGTATAAACTGCTAAAGTTTTTACAAGCGTTGTTGGGTTCAATACCTACTGTCCACCATTGAGCCCATGTTTTTGTATCGAGCAATCTTCGCTCTCTGGTAAATTTCTGTGTGTCAGTGCCTATCCAACAATGCAAGAGATTGAGGACTACTACGAGCAGAAGTATCCTGAGCTGACTATGATCAAAGAGTAAGTTAATTTTTTTGTTCTGATGAAATGTTTAATAAGCCTGTGGATTAAAATTCCTGACTTATGATGTACGATTCAAGGTTGAGGGAACTGATAATGTTAGGATTATGACGTGAATATATCGCGAAGGTTAATTTGATAGTTTCCTTTTCTGAATCTATTTTGAGTCCAAGTTAGATTCAAGTTTCTTTTATTCTAATTGAAGGTGTTTTGGTTCGAGTTGGATCTAAGTTTCCTTTCTTTTGATTGAAGTAGTCTGTTTAGGACTAGGAAAGTTCTATACTCTATAAATAAACCATTAGGGGTAGCCTGTAAGTACACCTAGAGGGGGTGAATAGGTGTACGACTAATCTAATGACAAATAATGCGGAATTAAAACTAAATTGCAACGCACTTAGTATAACCAAAGAGTGTAGCTGAATTCCCGGTGAAGGGCTCTGGACTATCTCCTCTGAATTCCTCTAAATAAGAGTTTAGGTGCTATGTAAAGCTCTCTTGGTTCAACACAATTGAGGCACACAATCAAACCCAAGCATATATATGATATGAACATATGATGCAATGCATAATATAAGAGAGAGAGAGTTAGAGATAGTGGATCAAATGCAAATACCAAGATATGTTTCGAGGTTCAAGCCGCTGCTTTACGTCCTCGTCTTCACACTGAAGAATTTTTACTATATCGTCCACACAGGACTTCCGACACAGGGAAGCTCCACTGAGGATTTGGGTTATACAACTTCGGAGTACACAACTCCTCTCTCAACCAACACAACTCTACACAAGAGGCAAGGCACAACAACAATTACCTCTACACTTAGAGGGATGGGCACTTAGCCAAAACAATAATAACCTCACACTTGAAGGATAAGGCTCAAAGCCAACCAACCACAGTCACCTCTAAACTTAGAGGGATACCAACTCAACCTCCACAATCACCCTCACTAGAGAGATATCACAAAGTAAAGAAGGTGTACAACTCTTGGTGGTATCAACAACCTCAAACCATTTTCCTCACAAAATAAAATCCCAATAGATAGGATAGATATGATAGCTCAGATGTGAGAAAACAAAAGTGTTTGGAACAAAGAAAAAT